>CANUEX010126022.1:0-52474 GCA_948099535.1 Jatropha multifida
TTCCAAGCTTGATTTCAACTTAAATGAGATTGTTAATAAGTAATTTAATGGTGGTTAAAACCTCTCTCTTGAATTTTAATGTTTAAGCATTTTTGCAAAACTTAAAGAAGGTTTTGAAAGTGAAAAATATGAGTTTTAAGGCTAAATGTTTTTAAGTGATGGTTTTAATGTTTTGATTATGAACCCTTGGTTTGAAATATGATGTTTTATATAAGGGAAACCCTTTCTCTTTTGATGGCTTAAAGAGGCCAAACCACCCTTAGGTGGTAAGGCATATTTTCATTCTTTAAAAAAATTGGTTTAAGTATATTTATACTATATTAAGAATTTATGTTTTGAATATGTCCATTTGAAACTTACTAAGTATGAAAAGGGAGAAAATGGTATTATCTACAACCTGTAAGTTATAAATGTTGAATGGAAGTTGATAAGTTACGAAATATATTATTTGAAATTGATTTATAAGAAATATGATGACTTGAGAGTAATGATTTTATTTTGGGCTCAAGTATGTTGATTGAAATGTGATAGGATGAGGTTTACTCAGGTATGAGCATCCTCAGCTATTAGCCTTCTGTTATGTTATGCTATGATCATATGCTAGGATTATCAGCCCTTTCTGGATAAGCGGACGTGCTTATCAACCGGTGGTGCTTTCATAGGCCAGTATTCTGGTGGTGCTTTCACAGACCACAACCAGTGGAGCTTTCATAGGCCAATTTTCTATTTCTGATATTTGTGTAACCAAATCTACTTATATTTCTTTCAGAATATGTATGAGCCCTTAACTAAAAATAAGCTTTGTTCTGTTATGAAAAGGAAAGTAAATGTATATTTAATAAGAACTTTATATACACTTATGATTTTGTTAATTTGTAGTTAAGTTTTCATAAGATTTATGTTTTAAGTATTTCTGGTATACTTAGAATTTGATAACTTATTTCTAAGCATTTATTGTTATGAGACATAATCGAGTGTTTTATTTAGCACCACTGAGTCTTCCACTCAACGTTGATTTCTGTCACGCGCAGGTAAGAGTAGTGGGTGTACCTGAAGACCCAAGGCGAAGCATCAGAGGGGAGGATCTATTTTTGAATAGAACATGTATTAGGATGTATATATATATATATATATATATATATATATATATATATATATAGTGGCATGTATGGTAACAATATAGAAAATTGTAAATATTAAGTTGTAATTAATGAGATGTATATTAATGAGATTTGAGGTTATTCATGACATTTTACTTATATGAGTATTTAAGTGAATGGTAATTAGCATTCATTCCCCTATTTTGATGTTATTATGCTATGATGGAATTTTAGATGAATGATATGATTCTATGGAAATGCTGCGTGACTTAGTATCTTGATTTGGAGTTTTGGGATTTGGAGGAAATAATATTGGAAGTGATTTATTTTTTGTGTGGCAAGCCGATTTTTAGAGAAAACTCTTGCGAATTTTTCATAGGAATTTTCCTAAGCTTTTATTTATTTATTTATAAAAAATATATTGTTAATGTGTTGCTTGCCTCACTATAAAAATACTGCTATTTCTAATATATGATTCTGACTCTTAGGTAGGATAAGACGATGCTCCGGCACCGAATGTGGGATTCGTCGTTTGGTCCTGCGAGATTGGGCGGTGGGTGTTACAATCACTCTATCTGTAGCTTTTGATATGACAATTCAAATAGAGATTGGTCATATTTAAACTCCTTTGATTTGCAATGTTTTGCAGTGATTTTCTGCCTGGTTTATGGCCTATTTAAACTTGGTTTTTAGATTTAGATAGTTTCCACCTTATTTCTTAATAACAATTTCCAGTTTTGATAAGATCCAGGAGTATTTGTAAAACCCTCTAGTTTTATGCCCACCTAAATCGAAAAATCTTTTAATTCTATACTTAACAGTGAAAGATGTTGAAATTGGCATAATGCTAGCTCAGGCTGATGAAGGAGGTATAGAACAAGCTATCTATTACTTAAGCAAGAAGTTGCTTCCAAACGAATAAAAGTATAATCTGATCAAAACAACCTGCTTGGTAGTAGTGTTGAAAACTAGGAACCTCTGTCTCTACTTTCAATCTTATAAAGTCATCGTGGTTTCAAGAATGGGTCTAGTAAAGTATCTATGTGGAACTCTAGAGCTTATTGGTAAGCTTGTAAGATGGTTAATTCTGCTGTCCGAATTTGACATTGAATATGCTAAAAAGAAGATAGTCAAAGGAAGAGCAGTTGTTGATTTGTTGGCAACACATCTAGTAGATGATAATGAATAATGGGAGGTTGATTTCATAGATGAGCATTTATGCACGATAGAGAAGAAAGGGTGGAAGCTTTACTTTGATGGATCAACCAACATCAAAAGTGCACGCGTATGGGTCTAGTTGGAATCCCTATAAGGTGAGGTTATCATAATATTAAAGAGATTATTATATGTAAAATCTGGAAAGAAGGATCAATATCCAATTCGTGGCACCACTGGAATCTTACCAATAGTTGATCTCTCATTAATAATAATGTTGAATTCCTCATAAAGCAAACATATCTCGAAGCTGTTATGGTGGAAGACATCATTTGAGCCATCATAGTGATTCACTAGCCATTGAAAAAGCCCAAGTTGTAGACAGATGTTCCAAAGGTAGCCAATACCTTTAGCTGGAATATAAATAGAGAATTCTAGTTCATGTGGGAAACAACAAAAAATAGAGCCTCAAGTGTAGCATAAAGTGATGAATTCATGGATAAATAGCATAAAGCAGTGAAGAAAGAGTTATTTAGGAACACATTTGATGAATTTTAAAAATCTTAGTAAAGGAGGATGCAAAAATGGTGAAATAAGGACAAAAGCAGCTTTTTATAAGTGTAAATAATTACAAAATGGTCAATTGTTGCCATCTGTCAAAGAACATTGCATGCCTTTGAGGAAAGGCACATATCATTGAGGAAAGGCGCATACAATTAAGAGATGTCGTATAGGGCTTGTTTGGAGCAAGTAAGGATGATTCATTTTTTGATGACTAAAAAAATTAAAGATGGGTTTAGTTTATTTTAGTTTATAAGAATCGATTTTCTTTTTATTAAATCCATTTTAATGTCCTCAAGTAGGGGACCTTATTTAAAAGCTGGGTTTGAGAAAGAAAATGACTCTTACTTTGATATGAGCCTTATGTTGGAGTCGCCATCCTTTTTAGGGAAAACATCACCAGTGAATCATTTCTTTAAAAATAATTCACTCGATTTTAACTAGAGGCAAGGTAATGAAGTTAGGTATGGTCAAGGGAAGGTGTTAGGCACTCGGACCGTCCATTTAGAAACCAGTCTCCTTCATTGTTCATTCATTCACAAATTTAAAAATATAACTAAATTTAATTGAGTGTAAAACATGTTTTTATGCATTTTTAAAAATGACAATCAAGAACATTGATACCCAAATATAACATGCTAATCAAATAAAGAGAGGGAGGGGCGAGAAAAGGGGATAACCCATCACTTAATTTACAATCTACCTTTTAACCCAATAAATTTCCCAACTCATAAATAATACAATCAAGCAATTAATATGATCCATTAATATGCTTTATATAATGCCTAAATAACATGAAAGCAATAAATGAAAGATCAAAATAGGCATAATAAAGCCACCTACTAACAATCACAAAACATAATCCATAACATCAGTAAATAATAATCAATCACAAACACGTCTTAATGTTAGGAAGATTAGGGTAAAAGTTAGAATGGTTAGAACATCAATAAAAAAATATATGAATGTAAAATTCTTGGAATGTAAACGACTTAAATTTAAAGAATGAGAAAGTAAATAATAGAATAATAAAACAGTATTTCCTTTATTTAGGATAGGATTTGGTTCAAGAATTTATTATTTATCTTAAGTGATAAACAACTATGACTATCACAATCCATTTTCCATTATTTATTTTGTTATGAGGGGGAATAGATGAGTTTTGTTCGTAGTTTAAGTTTAATGGCTTAATGCTAAACTCAAATGGATCCTAAATCAGAGTTATTTTTTTACATTAAAGGATCTAAGATCTGAAATGAAAACTTATGCACCACTAAAAGTGGTGTGTGGGTCTTGCCCTAATCAAAAGCCTAGAAGCAAGTTTATTGTTTTGTTGGGCTTGCGTTAGTCACGTGTGCCATATGTAATGGCGTGGTGCCATTACTCTATGGTGTTGACCACTTTTGACTCAATTAACAAAACTTAGCTAATCAAGAGTTTGCCTTACAACCAATATTAAAATAGTGTTTTTATTACATCAAAAGAGGAAAAAGATGAGGAAAATGAAGGGGGACTCTAAAAAATTATCTAGTTTTCCAAAGGTTTTGGAAAAAGAAAACTAAGAATCCAAGAGTTTTAGTGCTTGTTTGATATTTCGAGTTTTTGTTAAATGAATGTGTTTGTGAATATCTAATCACAAAATTCAAGGAGTTTTTATCAAAATAAAACTATAAATCTTAAGACTCAAAGTTGGAATCACAAGATTTAACTTTTAATCAAAAGTGAGTGGAGAAAATGTAAGAGTTTCCTCTCTTGTGGTCAAAACCCCCCCTGCCTCTTGAACCCTTGCCCTATTTATAAGCAAATGGGAATGTGAGGTGGCCTTTTAGGGCTTAAGTGGCAAGTGCCATTGGTGGGCCCCAAAATTGGCCCGAGTATGTTTTTACTAAACTTGTTTTGGTGGCACACAAAATGAGATAGTGTTGCCGGGACGTGTCTCGGGTGATCCCGAGTCGCTTCCAAGCTTGATTTCGCTAGGAAACCCTTGAAAACTCAAAAAAAGTAAAAATTATCAAAAAAGTCATTTTCTTTAAACTCGAACCATCGATTAAAAGTGAGAGCAATCGAACATCCTGATTTCGAAAAATAGGTTATCATCATTGAGTCCTTTTAGGGGCAAAAATTAATCATCTACAATAAGACACATTATTCTTGCACGTCGTTAGGCAATGTAGATACCACTTGGTCTGAGGACGAGATAGGTTTCTTTCCTTTATTTCAATTCAAAATGAGTAGCCGTGATGACTTAAATTTTAGGCAAATTAGGATTAACAACATAAATTTTATGTAGAAATAATTCAATGAAAGAAGAAACCAAGAACTAATTTTACTTAGATTGAAAATGGCAATCTATAAATATCAAAGTTGATATAATAAGAGTACAAAATGTAAAAGTCTTTACAAATTGTCCAAATCTCTTAACAAGCCAAATAAAAGGAAAGAGAAAACAACAAGGATGGCTCAAAGCCTAGGTCTTCTCTAAGTCATCTCCTGGTCCTTTGCTCCCACCCGCCATTAGACTATTGAGATCTTTGTCGTGGCCAAACACCATGAACAAGATGAAGCATCTTAACCTCTGATACAATGACCACTAGGAGCTCACTGCATTTTAATAATTTTACATCTTGTGGCCTCATACAGTTGACTGAGCTCCAAATCATCCTCCACTGAGACTTGTAATGAGCAGTTAATTAGGGATAAGAAAATAGATAAAGAATATAAGGGTACAGCATGAAAGCTTACATGAGTATCCCCGAGCGGTATGATGTGGTATGAAGGAATGTGGCTTGTGTTTAGCACTCTTATGCATATCCTACTACTAGAGGATTGATAGTTGAATTTGGCCCTAGGGGCACGCACAGCTCGACCCTTTATGAACTCTATGAGCCAAAGCACTACTGTCAGTCCTACCATATTGGCGCTTTCCTCGTGGTTGTAATAAGGAATACGACAGGGTTAGTTTCAAAGAATAAACAAGAGCAAAGACCATGTGAATGAAGCAACAATGGTACCTCTGGGATATGAGCAAAACTATCACCACCACTAAAGATGAATGGATCTCCAAATGGAGAGACCTCTGTCAGTAATTGGCCTTGAGAGAAGATCTAGTCATATCCACATTTTCTAAATATGTTATTTACATGCATTTCAACATTCTTACAGTCTAATTATGTGTTTGTACGCTAAAATTATGATTCTAGATGATTTATAGTGATTTTGGTAATTTATAGTGCCATAGGGGCATTTCGATAAATTACAGTGTTATGAGACTGTGTTTTCGTATAATTGCCTAAGCATATGCTCTGATACCACTAAATGTAACACCTTCACCTCGGTCCCAGAGGAATAAACGATGGATGTCACATTTAGTGTAGGAGGCACCATCTTAGCATGTAGAGCAAACTTAAATCTAAAGGTGTGAACTAGACATATTGCAAGTGTCACAAGTCTAACAAGTCCATAATTTTTAACTTAGAAAATAATTTAAAAAATCCTGCAGAAAAACTACAAGAGTTTCCCCTGAAAATTGTACTTAACTAAAAACTTCTGAAACAAGAAGACTTGCAATCCACATTCCTCAAGATGCATCCATCAAACTCCAATATATATAAATCTCAATCCTCAAACTCCAATATCAACTCAACATCATCATCATCAATTCTCATGTAATATGCATAAGCATTATATATAAAACTTTGATTCCATTCCATAAACCTAAGCATACATAAGTTTCATAAACTCTAATCATTATACATATTTCTAGAATATAACTTAATACATTGACTCCAAGTAAATAGAACTCCAAATGACATAATGTTTACATGCAATGTTTCAAATACATAAATAAGCATATATCTAAAGGCTACCAAAATAGGTTCTTCCACTCTGATGTTGATCTTTGTCTTCTAACCAACACCCTCGGCCTACAACTTGTGCGTGATAAACATCGATGCGCTGAGTATAAAACTCAGTGGTACTAAAAGATCTTGTCCATTCGAATGTTGTGATGACAACATACATTCATAAATTATAGACATTCAATCATCATAGATATCATTCGTCCATAAAGTAGACATTTCACATATATTCATGTTAAACATATTAAATCATAGGTTCACATATTTAAGTCATAAATCATCTTTTAAGTATATTTACAAACTTATGAGCTAAAAGTATAAAATATTAACACATAAGAGCATTTAACACATATTTAGCAAGAATATATGTAATAATTTAATAACATAAGACATTGGCTTTCAAATGCATTTATTACACATTATCATTTTATTAAGTCAATTCTTCCATTTTTAACTTATAGCGCTCATATACACTTAGCAGAATATGAGGCAGATAAGATCACATAAATAGAGGGCTCAAAAGCCAATAGAAGCAGATAAAGCGTGTTTGCTCATAGATAGTGCTCCCACATGCCAAGCATATGATCATAGATATATCTAAATAATTAGAGTAACATTAATATGCTAAGCATGCTCAATAATAGAATAATCTCAATCAACCATCAAATTCTGATAAAGTAAATTAAGAGCTCAAAATCTTGCTTTCTTTCTTAAAGTTATATAATTTCTCGTAAAACTTCACTTTCATTGTAATATACACATTTTCATAATTGGTTCTTAACTTAAAACTAACTAGAGTTAAAAGGCATATGTTTTATCATAAAAACCTTATCATAGGAAGTTTCATGACATAAAAGACAACTTCCATCATACAAGTCATATATTTCTCATATAATCCAACCAAAAACATAAATTATATATATATATATATAAGCATGGTTATACACTAAGCATGCATATACGTACCATAGCATTTATACTCAAAATTCTAACTTTTCATGTCATAGGTAGTTACAAGTCATATATGTGATTCTTATCATAAAAGCTTCTTATTTCTCATTCAACTCATTCAAACCACTTATTATACTTAAAGAAACAGAATTATACTTAAAGAATGTCGTATCTCATGCAACTTCCCAAAAAATCTCTATGACTCAAATCATAGAAAATTCGTCATTTCTCATATTCCAAAAGAGATACCCATGCTAACTTTTAAACTTTGCTAAACATCAAATTGGAAAGATGATAGTCATTTAATGATAAGGAATTCGTAAGGCTATCTATACCTCTGGTTTAGCTAAATGAAGCTCCACATCAAAAGGTAACCTTCTCTATCATTCAGGCATCAAAATTTCATGCATAAACTATGTGTAGCATTAAAAACATTCATAGCACATATTGTCACTCCATATGAGCAAAATCCCAATTTTCTTGTCATAAGGAAAACCACATGCTTAAAAGACTTAAGTAAAACATATTTACCAACTCTTAGCCACATATTTAATATCATAAAAATTAAAGAAGAACTGCTACTTAAAAAGCAAAACAAACCAAGGTACATGCATTACCTAGGTTCGACCAAGCTAAAGACAAAGAAAGAAAGCTCTTCTTTTAGTTTTAAGAATTCTAACATAAAAGAGTTCTCATCATTTAAAAGGGAGCAAACTCGACCTCACGACCCATATATGGTTCGATCAAAGCAAGAAGGAAGGGAGGGGGAAATGTTCTCATGCGATTGGACTTTCTTATAGGTTATTCAAGCACCCAAGAAGCCAATTAAACCATTAGAACACATCTTTCAAGTCAAAAATCACAAAATTTCCAAAATTCTATTATAGAACCCTAGAATTGAAAATTAAAGAAAATGATTAAGGAGATGACATTTATGAGCATTAACCTTTTAATTAAGCTTTTAGAAGCTTAAAAAAATCTTTCAAGCTATGGACTTCCCCTTGTCCACCTTGGAGGGTTCTCCTTCCTCTACACAAGAGAAAGTAGCAAACTTAACTCAAAGATATAAAAAAAGAAAGAGAAGAACATGCATGGAGATAAAGAAATGCAATAGCATGACTTAAAACCCATAAATAAACACAAAAGCTAAATCAAAACTTGAAATATATAGGAACTCCAAGTTTTCTTGAATTCTACAAGCCCAAAATCACCGATAAACCTTTAATCTTCCATAAAAGTTACTAGTTTAGGGTTCGGTTAGGTTTAACTTAAGTAGTTCTTGAGGAAAAATCAAAAGAAAAAGAAAAGAAGGACAGTTAGAAGGGTTTGGCCAACCATGTAGCAAAATGGGGAAGAATGGGAGATAAGAAAAGAAAGAAAACTTAGGTTGTGTTCGGTAATAGCTTTTTGAGTAGCTTTTAAAGTTTTGATCAGTTAAAACGCTAAACGCTACTTAAAAAGTTGTTTGATAAGATAGAGTTTACATAAACTTTTAGAGGTTAGGGTAGTGTTTTGTGAAAAGCTAATTTATGTAACGTTTAGCTTTTATCATTTTATGAAACGCTACTCAAACAGCTGATAGCTAAATGCTATTAAAATAACTAACAACTATCAAAATAACTAATTTTGCGAACAAATCCTTATAGTGTAGAGTATAAGTTTGAGAGGTAGTCTTGTAATTTTCAATAACTTCGTTATGGAGTTGAGTTTTGATGAAAGGTGAAGATTTAACCCAGAAAATTCTTATCCATTGGTCCATAAGCACTCCTACAACAACTCTTTGAAATTTCATTTTCCACCACAAAACTCATTAAACTTGTTCAATAATAATAATTCTCAAATTACTAATTTAAAAAAAAATCCTGAAACACGATTCATTACTTACTTAATTCCTAAAAATAAATTCATAATTTATTTTCTATATGTAAAAATAATGCAAGCATGGACCGAAATAAATAACAAAAAATATTAATCATGAATAATAACATTTTCGGGCTGAAAAATACTGATTTCTAGTCGGATAGTACTATTAACATCTTCGTAAGTCATTATTCATATAAGATAAAAATCAGGATAAGAAAAATGAAAAGAAAATGAAAAAAAGAAACGATTAGTTTCAACTCTGTAGAGAAAATTTTGGACATTGAAGCGTTGTACTCTTATACCATAAGTTGTAATTAGAGTTTTGTCCTTTCCATTTTTAATATTCCTAATTAATATCCCAAATGTACTTGTCTTCCCAATTAATATCTCCTTTCAGTCTTCTAATTCTCTTTATTTTAGGAACTTTTAGAAATTTATTTTATTTTTCTATAATTTGTATATTTTTTATATTTATAAATTATTATTGAAATTTTGAGATTCTTTTATGTAAGATAATTTTTTAATTTTTTTTATCGGCATTTATATAAATATATCTATCATTGTCTATATTATATAAATATCTCCTTTTAATATCTCGTCTGAAACTTCATTAGTTAGAAATTCTAGCTTTAAAAAATTTCATAAATATATGACAACTAAAAAATATGTAGTTTAAAATATATATCTAACTTTTTATGACTATATAAAAAACATAAAATTCTAAATAACTATATAATTAAGTTCTAAATTTATTATAATATTAATTCACAAAATTTAAATAATTTGTACAGGTTAGTAAAAAAAAGAATAAAAAACTAGACCAGGTGAATATAAAATAAAGTTCAAAAAATTAATAAAATACTAATATTTTTGTGCAACGCGCCAGTTTTTCGCTTGTTCCTTCTATAAAGCCTAAAACGCAAAACCTAAATTGCTCTCTTGCCGCTTGCGTCTTTCCCAATGGAATGATTGATATTTTTTCTTTTTTTCTTTACCATAATCCAAGCTTAACCATGCAACTTGAGAAAGATAACATTAATCAGGGTTAGAAATTAATTTGATTGGCAACTATAGCTTGCACAAAGTATCAATTTGTTTATTTATTTATCTTTTTGCATTTACTTTGAGAATTGTTGGATGAAGATTCCTAACTGATTTCAAAGATATGGAACTAGTTTGTTTAAGATTTTAATTACATGTATATATATATATGGAGCTAATTCTGTTTGGGTGGCTGCCTGCTCTTGCTTGAAATGTCGCAATTGCATTTTAGCACTATCTACTTTCTACTAGATTAATTAATTTATTTTTCTCATTCTTCTTCTTTTCCAGACAATAATTAAAATTGCAAGTATTCATGTAGCCATAGGAACTCAGCTTTAATGGATTTGGAGTTGTCATCTTCTGATCATTTGATAATGTTCCTGGTTATGCTTAAACAATAATATTTCGAACTTAGATGAGTAAGGAGAGCACTTATTATTTGAGAATCAAACTATCTTGCAATTTCATTAAACTTTGTATGCATATAGTTGTATTCTGTTATCCATCAAGCCTTGTGCATGTAAAAGAATGTTGGCATTAATCATGAAATAGGTTGTGAGAACAAGAAGATTAACTTGCTTTTTATTTTGTTCTTGGCTTCTTTCCTTATGAAATTTTTTTTTTTTTTTTCACGGTTCACTTTTGGATGTTATACTTACTATGCTATGTTTTATCATATCAGGAACACCAGTTATGGCTGAATCAGCTCTGTTTATGGTTCCTCAATCCATTGGCATTATTCTATGTTGTAAATGTGGTATTCCGATGGTATCAAATGGTGCTAATATGTGTTTGACTTGTCTGCGTTCCGAAATTGACATTACGGAAGGTTTAAGAAAGCGTGTTACCATTCTGCATTGTCCGGATTGCAGTAGCTACTTGAAGCCACCAAACACTTGGATGAAAGCCCAATTAGAATCGAATGAACTGTTGAAATTTTGTGTTGACGTACAAAGGAAGCTGCACAATAAGGCTAAGGTTAGGTTAGTTGATGCTGTGTTTGTTTGGACTGAACCAAACTCCAAGAGAATCAAGGTGAAGCTGAAAATACAGAAGGAGGTGCTTAGTGGTATAGTTCTTGAACAATCTTATGTAGTCGAGTATGTTGTGCTGGCTCACTTGTGTGAAAATTGTTCAAAAGTTCAAGCAAACCCTGATCAGTGGGTTGCTGTTGTGCAGCTCAGGCAACATGTTTCTCACAGGCGAACTTTCTTTCACTTGGAGCAATTGATTATAAAGCACACTGCCATTGCACTTACGATTAAAATCAAAAAGGTGGATCAAGGTATTGATTTTTTCTTTGATAAGAGGAGTTATGCTGCAAAATTTGTGGAATTTATATGTAAAGTTGCTCCACTCAAGATTTGACATGATAAACAGCTTGTTTCCCATGATTCTAAGAGCAACAACTATAATTATAAATATACAGTCTCTGTTGAAATCTGTCCTATCTGCCGTGAGGATTTGATATGTTTGCCTCCGAAGGTTGCTGCTAGTTTGGGAAATATTGGTCCTCTTGTGATCTGCACGAAAATAATGGATGGTATTACTCTATTGGATCCATTTACTTCAAGGCATTGTTTCTTGAATGCTGAACAGTATTGGAAGGCACCTTTTCAGGCTCTATTAACGAGCAGGCAACTTGTGGAATACATCATACTAGATGTGGAACCTCTTCCTTATGAATTTGGTGCTGGTAGTTCCAAGTATAAGTTAGTTGATGCTCAAGTTGCTCGGAAGTCTGATTTAGGAAAGAACAATAACATTTTCTATGTTAGAACTCATCTAGGCCATATTTTGAGTGCTGGCGACTTAGCTCTTGGTTATGACATCTATGGAGCTAACAGCCACAGTATGGAATTAGACCAGTACAGAAATCTTGTCCTTCCAGATGCAATTTTGATGAAGAAGAGTTATGGGGAAAGCAGTCAGAGGAAGCTTACTGACACTTACGGATGCACAAGTTTCTTGACAAATATGGATGTTAATGAATCCAAGCCCTCAGAATATGAAGAATTCTTGAGAGATTTGGAAGAGAACCCTGAGTTGAGGTTCAACGTATCATTAGAAGAGTCCCTGGAAGAGTTATTCGCGGATCTTGATTTAAGTGAGGAAGATGAAGAAGATAGCATGAGGGAGTGATTTGTTTTTCATCTTTTCTTTTTATGGTTCTCTTGAGGAACAGTGGCTCTTTTTTGTCAGTTTATCTTTTCTTTTCTCCATTGGTAGGAATAAAAGAAAGAAAAATATTTTAATTAATGTTAGATTAGTAAAATTATTAAATTTTCAGTAATGTAAAGGGATTGAAGGGTAGTTCTGATGCATTTTGCCACATTACTATATTAATGAATACTTAGCTGAATTCGACCCGATTAAATGAATCAAAACCAGGAACATCCCTGGATTTTGACACCGTATTTATTTAATGGTTCAGGAAGAGATCTGTTGCTTGTGAATATTTTATAAATTATTGAATTATTGAATTAGTTTCGAATTAATTCATATGTTGAGAATTTAATATTTTGACAAAAATTAATATTAATGCTGCTGTAAATTTTTAAGAATTAATTTGATTATTTTTCAAATTTTTATGGGCTGATTTCAATTAAATAATGATTTAATCAAATAAAAAAATTAAAAAAGCTTTAAAATCGAAGAATTGAATAATATAGTCTGCCATTATTGTTGCCAGACCACCAGGCTCCACGAGCCACAAGCGGTAGGCTGTGAATTGGGCCTGTCTTGATGTGCGCAGCCTCCTTATGTGAGCTCCGACAGCTGGAGTAGGTCCTAGCTAGCAGTGATTGTTGTTTTTTGGTTTTAAATTAAGATACCGATCACATTACGACTGTTCTAAAAATATAGGATGACCGCTGATGGTGCTGGCCATTGTGAGCCTTTCAATATTGGCAGTGATAAGGTTTTAATAAAGAAAAAAATGATTTTACAGAAGATGATGTTATTTACTTTTTGGTCTCTTATTTTTTTTAATTTTTAATTAGACACCAAAATTGTTAATTTCCTCAATTAGATCCTAAAATTAATTTTGATTGGATATATAAAAATCATTATAGTTCTATTAAAGTCAATCAAAGTCTATAAAAAAAGTCTAATCAATTTCATAAAATTCAATGTAAAATTGTAGTGAAATTTGTGGAAATCTTACGAAATTTTTCAATTCCGTCAAACTTAACAATTCTTTTAAAATCTAACACAATTTCAATCCAATACAGACCCTAAAAGTAAGTTTTAATATATTTTAAAAAAAGATGGAGACAAAATAGTTGTATTTTTTAAATCGTAAGGACCGTACTGTAATTTTTCCATATTCATATATCAAGCATTGTCCCGAAGCCTTCATCATTGTATTTATCTAATATGCTCATAATAGAATGTGGGCACTGTATCATTTATTCTAACTCTAAAAAGTCATTTTTCATTACATATCAAAATCAATCCACCTATACTTGTTCCCAATTTTTGAAACAAAAATTTAGTATATTTTGAATTAGCAAAATATAAGAAAAGCTAATTTTATAAATTTATCCACTCACCTAGATTGGAAGTAGAAGTATTGAGGCAAAGGAATTCCCTAATTTCAGATACTAATGCAAAGGCCTGAAGAAACATACAAAAAATACCAAGGAACAAGATCCTAGGTATTAATACTACTTACCAAAGACTCTCAATTTGCAAGTACTTTTAATTCTATTCTAAATCTATTTTTCTTTTTTCAGGTATCTTGGACTTGAACACTAGTTACAATAGCATTCCAAATTTAAGTTTAAATATAAATTCTACATGATTTCATGTAATAAAAAATTATTTTTTTGGACTTACATTCTCTCTTATAGTTAGGTTAACTCAAAGAATGAATTAACCCAAAATGCACCATTTCAAACAGAGAAATTAATAAAAAAATACTACTTTAGAGAAGTATAACATTGAAAATCACAAAAATAAATAAATTTAATTGTCAAATCAAAATTTATAAAACATATAATCATATGAAAGTCAAAAACTCATTTATGTTCAAAATCAGCGAGAAACCCTTGGAAATTCTCAAGATAAAGAAACAATTTCACGTGTAGAAAGTAACATAGGATCAAATATTTTGATACACAAATAAATCAATCTATCAACATTAACACTAATCTATCACTTCATAATACAATTATTTAGCTACAATGCATTTTAATAAGCTTCACTTTGGCCAGATTAATGAAAATCTCAAATTTCTAAAAATCCCAATTAGCAAGGACCTTAGCAATAACCTTATAAAGGACATTACATAAAGAGATGGGACGAAGGTCTACCATAAACAAGGGTTCTTTTTTCTTTGGAATTATAACTATACGAGTATCATTTAGGCTCAAATTGACCAGCAACAAGAAAACTCAAACAATATGCCACTGTCTTCTGTCCAATAATGTGCGAATGCTTCTAATAGAAACCCAGGTTCATCCCATCTGACCCCGTGGACTTGTTCGAAAACATAGAGAATATTGCCTCCTTTACTTCCTCAGGCATAAATGGAGTCCCAAGGAACTGATTTTGATAAGCCGAAACTAGAGGCCGAACACATGAAAAAACATTAGTACCCATACACCCAAAAGAAGAAAGTAATTTTAAAAAATAGTATACCATCAGCTCTTCTAAATTGTCACTCTTCTCTTTCCATTCATGTAACTTGGAAATTTGTTTTTTCTTATGGCTATGAGAGGCTTGGGAATGAAAACTTGGAATTAGCGTCTCCGCTATGCAACCAAAACTTTTTGGATATTGTTTCCAATAAAGTTCCATCTCATAAAGTCAAGACTGTATTCATATAAAGATGTGATTTCTTCATACTGAGGAAGGGAAACTGGGTCCGCTTTGTACTTCTTCTGTTACTCTTATATATTTACTAATTAGTAGATTAGGAGAAGCTGCAAGAGAGGAGGTTTGATAAAAGGTTGTGAATGAGGAAATAGCAAGCATTCAAAAGAATCAAATTTGGAAATTAATGGATCTTCCAAAAGGAAAGAAGGCAATTGACCTAAAGTCGGTCTATAATACCAAGTATATTGAAGATGGAAACATACAACACAAGGCATGACTTGTTGCAAAAGGGTTTTCGCAGTAACCTGGTGTAGATTTCACAGAAACATTTGCACTTGTTTTTCGAATGGAAATTATTCAGCTTATTCTTACATTGGTAGCTCAATTGAAGTTACAAGTTTTTCAATTTCACATAAGTCAGCCTTTCTCATAGTGAACTAGAAGAAGAAGTTTACGTTGAGAAACCTCAAGGCTATATATGTCATGAAGGGAAAAGAAGAAAAATGTTATTGTTTTCGTAAGGCTCTTTATGGCTTGAAACAAGCACCAAGAGCCTGAAATAGTAAGTGTTGAAATTAAGAAAATATGAAAAAATAGACTTAGAAAATTAGAGTAGAAGACAAGAGAAGAAATTCTTGAAATTTGATATATGTTTTATTCTTTACAAACATCTATTTATAGATGCTTCTTGAAAAGAATTACAATAAAAGCAACACACAAAACTAAAAGACTTGAAAACTTAATTAATAAAATGCATTGTATTTAAGTAATACTTAGTACTATGTATCTAGGATGAACTTGATTATTTTGATTCATGAACCTTCCAATTAAAAGTCTCATCAACTTGTAATACTCCTCCTTGAGACTTTCCTTGCAAATTCCAATCAACCTTTTCAATTCTTCGAATCTATCATAAGGTAAAGCTTTCGTCAAAGTATCAGCAAGTTGATCTTCCGATTTGCAGTGAACTAACTTTATGTCCTTATCTCTCTCGACTTCCCTTAAAAAATGATACTTTACCTTAATATGCTTAGTTGTTCCATGTTGAACTGGATTATTTGCAATGGCAATGGCTGACTTATTGTCACAAAAAATCACAGTTGGATCCACAAGCCTCAGTCCCAAATCACCCAACAACTTCCTAATCTAAATAGTTTGGTTTGTTGCAGAAGCTGCTGCAACATACTCGGCTTATACAGTAGATTGAGCAACCACTTCTTATTTCTTGGAATTCCAAGAGAATAGTCTTGATCCTAAAGAAAAAATGTATCCACTTGTGCTCTTACCAATCACTATCGACAAATCCTTCAAGTTTTACTTCCTTCCCTGCTACATAAAAAATACCACAATTGCAAGTTGCCTTGACATATCTTAGAACTCTTTTAACTGCATTAAGATGATTCTTACTTGGTGAGTTCATGAATCTTGAAAGTAAACTGGCAACAAATATGAGATCAAGTCTGGTGGCAGTAAGGTATAACAAACTTCTATTAAACTCCTGTACTTAGTTGAATTCACCTTTTCTTCTCTATCATCAATGGAAAAATTCACATTTTGGTCTAAAGGAGTTGAAGCACCCTTGCAATGTTGCATTTTAAGTTTCTTTAAAACATCCCAAGCATACTTTCTTTGTGTTAGAAAGATGCCTTCAAATTTCTGGTGAACTTCCATACCTAAAAAATACTTCATCAATCCCAAATGAGATATTTGAAATTCTGATTGCATTTGATTTTTAAACTCAATTAGCAACTTAATATCACTTTTTATAACAAGTATGTCATTCACATAAATGGATATCACAATCTTCCTGCCATTAAGATGTTTGTAGTACAGGGTAGCCTCATTTTCACTTAAAGGAGTAAATAAGAGCCAACTCTTTCATACAAGGCTCTAGGAGCCTGTTTAAGACCATATAAAGCCTTATTAAGCTTGTAAACTTTGTTTTTGCTTCCCTTGACTACAAAATCTTCTGGTTGGTGAATGTAAATCTCCTCCTCAAGTAAGCCATTCAAAAAAGCAGACTTCACATCTAGATGAAACACTTTCCATCTGTTTTGTGCTACAAGTGATAATAATAATCTTATAGTATTATGTCTAGACAGAGGAGCAAATATATCTCCATAGTCCACTCCTACCAACTGAGCATAGCCTTTAATGACTAACCTTGCTTTGTATTTATTAATTGCGCCATCAACATTGTACTTCATTCTGAACACCCATTTCACTCCAATCACATTTCTGCCCTGTGGTTTGGAGGTGAGAACCCATGTTTGATTCTTCTCGATTGTTGCCATTTCTTCTTTCATGGCTTACTTCCATTCTTCATGTGTTGCAGCCTCTTAATAATTGGTGGGTTCTTGAGTTGCAACGTTCATATACCTCTGCTAATAACTTTGTTTTAAGGACCGCTGACTCAGGATCACTTTCTTCTGCAAGATCAACTTCACTAGATCTTTCAATTTTTGCAAGTTTGATCAATTCCTTCTCAATTTTTTCTCTTTCCCAGTCCCAAGTTGTCATTTCATCAATTGTCAAATCTCTGCAAATAACTACTTTCTTGGTGTTGAGATTAAAAACTCTATAGCTTTAGAGTGAGCAGCATACCCTAAAAACAAACACACTTCTGCTTTTTCATCCAACTTCCTTCTCTTTACACTTGGACCATGAACATAGCAAATAGAACCAAAAAGCTTTAAATGTTTAAGAGAAGGTTTTGACTCATACCATGCCTTAAATGGAGTCATTCCTTTCACAAATCTAGTGGGCAATCTGTTGAGGAGATATACTGAAGTAAAAACTGCTTCAGCCCAAAGCTGCTTTGGCAATTTCTTTTCTGCTATCATACACCTTGCCATTTCTACAACTGTCCTATTCTTCCCCTCAGCTACACCATTCTGCTGAGGAGAATGGCTAACTGAAAATTGATGCTATATGCTTGATTTTTGTAGAAAAACTGTGAATTATTTGGAGCAATATTCTTTTCCATTATTTGATCTCAAAATCTTCAACTTCTTGCCACTTTGATTCTCAAACATAGCTTTGAAATTCTTGAACACATAAAAAACTTATGACTTGCAACTGAGGAAATCAACCTATGTAAATCTAGTAGAATCATCTGTGAATAAAATAAAGTATCTACTTTGGTTTAAAGATGGAATAATCATGGGACCACAGATATTAGTATGAACAAGCTGCAATTTTTCTATTGCTCTCTAAGCCTGATTAACTGGAAAGGCTTGTTTATGCATTTCCCTAGCTGACATGACTCACAAATACTGGTGCTAACATAAATCTTAGGCAGATCAAGCACATATCCATGAGTTTGCATAAATTTTAATGAGTTTAGATTGAAATGACCTAATCTTTTATGCTATAACCATGTTTCATCAGAACTACAACTTAGAGCATGATGACTCCCATGTTTCAAACTCAATGGAAAAGTATTGTCAACCACCTTGACTTTGGCTATTTTACGACCATAAGGATAAGAAATAGTGCAAGAGATATCACTAAACTCAAGAGAGTAATGATTCCTCACCATTTGTGCTACGCTCAAAAGGTTTTGATCAAGACAAGGAACAAACAAAACATTTGAAATTAAGTTGTTACCTTGTTCAGTTTTCATAATGATAGAACATTGTTCTTCTATTTTAACTCTCCTTTCATCTGCCAACTTGACACTGTCTTTAAAAGTCTTGTCCAGTGAAGAGAAAATTGATTCTTCTTTGGCCATATGGCTGGTGCAACCACTATCAATGAGCCAAGTGAACTTGTCGTGCTCATGACTAAGATGAGAGGTCATAAAACATCCTTCTTCACTCTTTTGATCATGTTCCTCTAATAAATTTGCTTTTGAGGTTAAATGTTGCTGCCGCAAATTTCAACTACTTCTTTTGTCATGACAGTAGTTCTTTGTGTGCCCATTTCTGTTGCAAAAGTTACGATGGTACAATGGTTTTCCCTTAAAGTAGCAATCCTTCTCAAGGTGATTTGTCCTTTTGCAAATAGAACAAGGAGGAAACTTGATTTTGTTTTGAAATTCACCAGAACTAGAGTTTTCTCCTTTGGATTTTCCAAACTTGTCGTATTTCTTCCTTGAATCTCTGCCATTAAACCTCTTGCCTATGTGCTTTACTCGAAAGGCAGTTTCACCAACTTCTTCAGTCCTCATGGAACTTCTTTGTTCCTGAGCTTGAAACTTACTAATGAGTTCAGCAATAGATAAAGTTTTGAGGTTGCAAGACTCCTCAATTGCTAAAATTTTGGCTTCAAACTTTCTGGTAATGTGACCAGAATTTTTTCAATCACCTTAGAATCTTCAAATTTTCTCCGAACAATCCAATTCGATTCAACAATTGCATAATTCTAGAGGAGTAGTCTTTCACCATTCTCCTTCTTTCATTTTTAACATTTCAAACTCTCTTTTGAGAGTCAACAACTATATTGCCTTAACTCTCTCACTTCCTAAAAATTCTTCTTTCAACTTGTCCCATGCCTCTTTGGGTGTTTCACAGACCATGATCTTATAGAAAATTGCTTCAGAAACTACTGAATGAATACATGTCAAAGCCTTTAGTTTTTTTTTGCTAAATCTTCCTCGTGTTTCTTCAATTGAGCAATGGTTGGATTTTCTCTCAATTGTGGCGGTTTTTCATTTGTTTCAACAACTTCCCATAGAGACATTGATCGCAGGTAAGCATTCATTTTGATGGCCCAAACTTTGTAGTTTTCTCCAGAAAATACTGGAGGAGAAACTGAAGAGAAACTTGCTCGAACTTGACATGGAGAAAAAACAAAACTACATTACCCTTAAATATCAAGAGAGCTCTGATACCATTGTTGAAACTAAGAAAATATGAAAAAATAGACTTAGAAAATAAGAGTAGAAGACAAGAGAAGGAATTCTTGAAATTTGCTATATGTTTTCTTCTTTACAAACATCTATTTATAGATACATCTTGATAAGAATTATAATAAAAATAACACACAAAACTAAAAGATTTGAAAACTTAATTAATAAATTGCATTATATCTAAGTAATACTTAATATCATGTATCTAGAATGAATTTGATTATTTTGATTCATGAACCTTCCAATTAAAAGTCTCATCAACTTCTAACAGCAAGATTGACTCATATTTTTATAAAAATGGCTTTGTTAGAAATCAATCTGAACCATCACTTTATGTGAAGAAAAAGGGTGCAGATTTTTTGATAGTTTGTCTTTATGTTGATAATTTAATATTTACTAGTACTAATGCTAGCATGGTTGAAGAATTCAGTAATGCAATGATGAGAGAATATAAGATGACTGATTTGGGACTTATGAAATATTCTCTTGGGATAGGTAAAGCAATCTAAGGGAGAGACTTTTATTTCTCAAGTGCCAGCAGACTTGCTTAAAAAATTTCGGATGGAAAGCTGCAAACCGGTTGCAACTTGCTTGGCACTTAACGAAAACTTGCAGCAAAAGGATGGTGCAGAAAAAGTTGATCCTAAGATTTATCAGAGTCCTGCTTGATCATTAATATATCTTACAAATACAAGACCAGATATACTACACTCTGTGAGTCTGATTTCCAGGTTTACGCGAGAACTAAACAAACTATATTTTGCAGCAGCAAAAAGGATCTTAGGCTATCTTTTAAGGCACCAAGAATTTTGGAATTAAATATATGAAGGAAGAAGACAACAAGTTAGTTGGCTTTACTGATAGGCATTAGGTCGGAAGCCTTGACGATAGAAAAAGCAAGTCGGGATACATTTTTTTGCTTGGGCTCAAATGTGATTTTTTAGAGTTCGAAGAAGCAAAATGCAATTGCTTTGTCATCTGATGAAGCTGAATACGTAGCAGCAAATGAAGCCGCCGATGCAGCAATTTGATCCGTTTTACTTCTATTACTCTTATATATTTACTAATTAATTATTATTAGCTCACTTTTACCATAAAAATATTTAGAGTGTACAGATGTTCATTTGCAAACTTTGCTAGGTTAAAAAATGTAAAAAGAAGTTCGAAAAACAACAACAATTAGTCATTTGGTTTTCTTTAGCTTTAAATCAATTTAAAACGTTGCTACGCCTTGACCACAGTTTGACAGCAATTGCATTATAACCAAAATTTCTTTAAAACTCATTAGAATAATTAGAATAATTAACATAAAGATGGCTGCTTTAGTGTCTTTCAGCAATGAAAACCAATTAGTTCAAAGCATATATATGTGCAATAATAGAAAAGGTAGCTTTCTTTCACGACCAAGATTGGGTTTAATCTCTCCACAACAGTTGCAGCTTTCTTTATGTACCCAAAGTTCATGTCTTTCCTGAACTTTTTTTTTGCAAATATATAGACTGAATCATCAATTCCTAGTCATAAATAGTCTTTACAACCTTGATGGACGCTGGACAATGATTCACATTTTAACTAAGTACAACAACATCAAGACTGCGGAATATTTACTTGTGAAAATTGCTTAGAAGAATATTTTTTTGTCAACTCAATCGGTTTGTAGGCCCATGGGCAATGCGTACCCATCACCCTTTAAAAGAAAGCAATACAGATTTATGGACATTTACAGATTTTTTTTCCTGTGTTATAGAATTCTCAGTTTGGTTAAGAATAAGGTCATTTAAATGGTATGGAAGCTTAATAAGAAAACTTGCTGTTAGAATTGGAGTTGAAGGTAATATTCATTTCTGGAATGTGTTGATTCATGCTTGTAAATATGTTGATGCGGAGAAAGCAGACAAATTGAGTGAAACAAATTAAAATCCATTTTTCATGATCTTTTCGCATACAATATTAGAACGGATATGAATGTTAAAAGGGAAAAAATATAATAAAAGAAAAACACACACACCCCCTTACACTCATTCCAAGAACAGATCAGGAAGCAAAGAAAAAACTCTAGCTAGCAATTGAGCAGATCCACAGTCATAAACCCATCTTGTTGAGATGGCTGGCAAGAGTCAGATATCCTTCTCTTATCATATTGGCTTGCAGTTCCTTATTTACTTAATTAATTAACTTGATCATTAATTGCAGGTCCTGTTGTTTTGAATGAGGAAGATTTACGAGAGCGCAATGAGTTTATGCAAACTGTATCTCAAGATTTGAGGAGGCTTCTTCGTGAATCAAGTTCATGTTGTATATGTTTGGAGCTGTTCAGTGTTGGTCAAACAGTGCATTACATCTTGCCATGCAAACATTTCCTCCATTCAACTTGCGGAATCGAGTACTTCAAAACAGAAATGGAATCAAAATGTCCTTATTGTCAACAAGTAATTGGCGATGTTAGTGAATTGGACATCGACCCTTGTGATGCTCCATTACCAAAAAATACGGAAAAAAATCCACCAGGAAATTCTTCAACTCAATCTCAGTGAAAAATAAATGTGGCTTAATTAGGAGTTTTGAAATTGCATATTGTTGGGCATATGTTCATGTTTGTAGTTTAGGTAGGGATGTTATTCATATGGGTTTCCTGCTTTTTCACATATGTTCATGTAATAAATGCAATTTCCAACTTCCATACATTATTTCTTTTCTTTTCTTCTGTTTATTTACATGTGGTCATTTTGAATTTTTAGAGTTTTAAAGATAAAATGATTATTAGTTTGGTATTGCTATTACAATAATAGATTTTGGAAAGAAAATTAGGATGAATTAATTACATGCACTAATGACTTTTTGTTTTTATGAGTTTGAAGTTGATTCTGGTAAATTTTTTTAGAAGAAAATGACAAATTTACTAATTAACAAATTGATATCCTAGAATATTAGGAAATAAATAGTATAAGTGAAGAAAAGATGTGGAAAATATTTAGAAAACAAAATAAATTAATTAAGAATATAAAGAATTATTTTGAGGCAATAACTATTTTTAGGATAGGAATTTTCTCACGAGATGCAAATAGTTAATTAAAATTTTCAATATAACACCTAAATAAGAAATTAAAATTCCTTCTGATGGTAATAATAGTACAGACTGGCTAACGCATTATTAGAATCGGCTATTTTTAAGGGTTCATTTGTTTAAAACTCCTCCTAATAGTTTATCGTCTCTTTTGCTGCATGATATTTATGGAGTGAGCTATCTCAGGATCATTGCTGTTTAGCTTTTGCTTTTTATTCTCTGTTCTTCTTTTTTCCAAGAAAAAAGAAAAAAAAAATTCCCCTGTCACCACAGATATTCAACCCAAAAGATAGAAAAATATTATAATGATGCCAGAACCAGATGGGATCCACATGTACAAATACTATACCGTAATAGGATGGCGTATAGAATGTTTGATGTATTTAAGTAGCAGGGATAAAAATGTAAATGCGTGTAAGAAGTTTTAAGGGTAAAAACGTTAAACCTATTATAAGTTAGTGCGAAATCGAAAGAGGCAAGTGAAACCTTCATTCCAGAGGCAGGACCTGCAGTTTAGAGGGAGAAGGGAGAGGACGAAGGCGGTGGTGTTCCAATTTGACTGAGGAAGCGCGAAGAATCGCAAGCTGTTATTATTATAGGCGCCTGAATTCATATAAAGTGTCGTTGCTGTATACATGCGTTCCCATCGATCGAACCGGTATGTTACAACTCAAAAAACCCAATAATTTTTGGGTTTAATTGTTTGGTGTTGGTGTTCAATGAAAAACCATATGTTTTAGTGTATAAAAAGTCTATTTTTACGCAAATAAAAAGATGGTGATTTTGTGTGATTATATCTGTGTTCTATTTATGTTTTCGATTTCGATTCATCTGTGTGAATGCGATTCGGGATTTTGTGCAGCGTGCGTAAACAAATTTCGATTGAACTTGTTTTTAATCTGATTTCAGTTATAAATTTAACAATCTTCTCCTACTGTAAATGAACCGTTGTCGATCTGGCTCATATATTAGTAAAAATTTAACTACTGCCTAATAGACAAGCTAAGTTAAAGTTTCTGAGTTTAGTTCCATAAATGAATTTTGCTCAGATTGCTATCGACATAAAAATTTTCCTGATTTGAGTAATAAAATTTGCGTTCTCATTTACATAGATATCATGAACGCTGAGAGCTGAGCGACTACGGTTACAGCCGACATCCTGTTCTTGACCGTCATCTCCGCAGCAGTCGCACTCTTCAACCGTACAATATAATTTCTTTTGTTGTACTTTTTAATTTAGTAATTTTTTTATTGACAGACTTTGTAACATGTTCTATATATATTTAGTTCTCATTCAATAAATATGTATATGTAAAATTTTTTATGTTTATGTAAACCGATTCGGTACTGTAGGGGTAATTCTTAACGGTTTTTGGAATTACCAGTTTATTTCTTAACGGATTCTGGTACTTAAAATCATAATGGATTTGGGATCGGTAGTTTATTTTGTGCGCGTTCCCGCCCCCTTACCATCCATTTTTTTGACTTGGAAAAAAAATTTCATGTGCCTCTAATTGTTAAGTTGGTCCTTTTTGTTGGGCGGCTATATAGAAATACAACTTTGCGATCAATTTGTCCTGTTTTGGGTCTTTTATGTTTCAGTCCCAGACGAAATTAATTTAGCCATATATAATATTTTGAAATACAACATTCAATTACAGCATTAGCTATTTAACCATAACATTTTGGAAGCATATACAGAAAAGTTTATTTATTATGGAAAAATTGTATTATTGGCAAACCAAATTATCGATATTTCTTGGGGCTTCTCATATGTGTTCCAGTACTTTAATTTTTCAGGCCATATCCAAGTCGTGCAATCATCAAGCATTGACAATATGAATGGAGAACAGTAAAAATGTAGGTCCTTCCTCATGATAAATTCTTGGTAGCAAGATTTTAATAATAAGCATATGAAAATCTAATATTAACAAATTTCATTGCTCTTTAGTCTACCAATTAAGACATTTTCTCGCTCTCATCAATATTTGTCTCCTAACAATGAAAAAAAATTATATTTGTACAAAATATGTAAAGCCCTTTTGCTTTCAACATCCAAACTTTCGTAGGGCCTCCCATCATTCTCATTAAATTCACCATGCCAACATTCATATCGGAAAGAACAATAGATGGGCCTCTTGTTGGCATTGCTTGTGAGTAGCACTCGGGCGCCATGAAGATGTCACTCTCATTTGCTTCCCTTTCGAAACTCAGTTCTTGCATTTGAACATTATACCATAGCACAGGTCAGAAAACGCTCACACAGAAAATGAATATTATGCAGTCTATGTACATGCTTAATTTTTCTAACATTCTTACTTGCAAGTTATAGTCGACAACACATGAATTAACGGAGATGAAATATTTTATAAGCAACTATAGATGTAGTAAACAATCTATGTACAATACTCACTTTAAAAAAAGACAACAACAATAGACTAATAAAAAATGAAAAATTCTTCACTTGGATGTTAAGGATAGCATCTCAATTTAGCAGTTTACACAACTAAAGTTTTAACAATGTCGTTTTATAACTAATTACAAAATACAGTGACAATACATACCTGATCTGCTAGTTGACCATTTTCATTATTTTCTAATCTGCTGCTTCCCATATCCCTGCTATTAACTTGCTTCGACCTTCGAGGTTTGTTCTTCATCTTCTTCTCGGCTTGAGATTTGTTGCGAGTAGCTTTTGGTCTACCTCTTCGCTTATGTATTACCGAGTCAATGTATATGTTTGGTGTTTCTTAATTATCACCAGATATCATGTTACTATCGACGTGTGTTGAAAATGCAGGGGTTTCATTAACAACACATCCATAATTGCATGTTCTATCCCATTCCTCTAACTTTTGACTTAGCCTTTGAAGCTCATTACACATATAAACATATGTTTCCTGCTTCATACATGCTACATTAGTTGCTTGTGTGAATATCTCCTCCATGTCTCTCATTCTTTTGACATCTTTCGAATACCTTGACCCAAATATACTACTCTTTAACTTGCTGTGGGACCGTTTCACATCTTTTCGCCATCTATTCATTACATATATGCTCGGTAGAACCTCAATGTCATGCTTCCCAAGCACACAAAGTGTATGACAACATAAAATGCCCATCGATTCAAACAACAAGCAACTGCATTTAACATCGATGGAAGCACTATCATAGGTTACTTCATAGCACACTCGCTTACAACTGTCTTCGTCGACAAACACCTTGCAATATACTAAATACATGTGAACATTCCCTCTAATCTTTGGATCTGACAAAGCACAATACATCATTTTCTTAAACTCACTTCGAACCTTAACATAAATTCCATGTGTATAAATCTGTTGGAATTGTTTCTCAATCTATACATGCTATATGCAGGTATTTCTGTGTTCATTGATGCAAAATCAGCTTGAGTTTCTTTCTCAATCTTATCCATTAAAGCCACCTCATATTGATCAACAAATTGCTTCAGCGAGCTTCTTGAATGAATATAGCCATCGAAAAATGCATTCATACTCTCACTCCGTTGTGTTGAGGACATGTCAGCCCAAAAAAACCTCCTCACATAAATTGGTGCCCATTTCTCTCTTGATTCGTACAAATCTTGTAGCCAATTATGCTCATGAAGTGACCAATTTTCCATCATCGACGCCCACCCAATTTCAAACCCGTCAATACAACTGTTGTCATATACAAGTTGGTTGAAAAATTCTTCAATTGAATAATACTCCTTGTATCGCTTCATTTTCTCTGAAAACTTGGACATTATGTGCCACAAGCACCATCTGTGCCTAATGTTGGGGAAAACAATCTCAATCACCTTTCTAATAGTTGGACATTGATCAGTGATTATAGCATTTGGAGGAACATCTCCCATGCATCGTAACCATTATCGAAACACCCACACAAATGTTGACACTTTCTCATTGCATATTAAAGCACATCCTAAGAGGATAGACTGCCCATGGTGGTTAATGCCTACAAATGGAGCAAATGACATTTGGTACTTGTTTACTAAATACGTGGTGTCAAATGAGACAACATCCCCAAATTCTTTATATGCAGTTTGACACCTAAAATCAGCCCAGAAGATGTTCTTCATTCGACCATCTTTATCTACTGCAATTTCATAAAAAAAATTACGGTCCCTTTGTTGCATTCTTCTAAAGAGCTGATGCACTGATTCAACATCACCCTTCTCCATCTGCAACTTACGAACTTTTCCTAGATGATTTCGACAATCCCTTTCTAAACAACCCATCCTATCATAACCCCCTACTTCAGCAACCAATGATCGAAATGTCTTGGAAGAACGAATACCGGCACTGTCGTTTACTTCTAACCTTCTCTTCACATGAGGTAGGACCTCTCTATGTTGGTGCAAAAACCTAAACTTACTTGGGGTCATGTCATGATTATGGTCCAAAACTACCTTATTAATTTTCCACCTTCCATTAACTTGTGCAGATGCACAAATCCGAGCTTTGCAATAGATTTTTGTGGACGGTCAATCCCTTTCACCTGATCGGCTGCGACTCCCGGATTTGCGACCACGATGACAACCAATTGTTATGAATTGATAGCGACCATTGCGACCATTCTTACCAGATATCTTCACCACACTAAAACCTTTACCCTTCGCATATGCACGATAGTAACCATACAGTTCCTCCAACTCGGCAAAGTACATAGCAATTTCTGGCTCATTATTCATAGTACCATTCATGGACAGCGAGAATATTTCATCTTCGTTTGCATTGTAGTCACTAATAACCAATCTACTACTACAAACATCCATACCACAACAAATAATTTCTCTAATTGCACTACTTTTCTTGACTTTGAGTACTTAATGACTAAAAACTGCAACAAATAATTTAGTCCAATATAAATAATTTGTATTAAACACGTCGTTTCCATTATAAATTGTTGTCACTCAATAATATTGCTAATGTTTTATTATTTGATATATATAATTTAAGTCTGCTCTATACTTGTTTATTATCAAAAAAAGACAAAGGGATAATTATTACTTATTCAAATTATTCTGCATTTTCAATCCAACAAATTATTTATTACCCAAGTCTATATATTTGTATATAACTACAATGGATAAAAAAATCTCAATAATCCATAATATAGTAAACATTACCTCAACATTGATGACTGGCAGCACTTGTCCATCCCATAGCTCCTCTTCAACTTGAAGCTTTAATTCTCCCACTGTAATAAATACGCACCGTCAGACGAATCACTGTATTTGTTTTTTTGGACATAGTGGCTAAAGGTTATTTACTCCCCTTTTCCTAGATTTATATTGCCTCCTTGGATCCACTCAAACACAAGTAAAACCCTACCTTTTCATGATGCTTCTTTCCAAATACACCCTCTAAAATTAAAAGAATAACATCACATGTCAACCAATACGTGTATTGTACACTTAAATTCATGGACCCCACTGCATCTTTAAATAACCCTCGTAACATGTGGCGACTTGAGTGCTCTATCAGCACTCTAAATTTAGTATTAAATCTCAAATCCCAAACTACCACTAACACTCATCAAATTAAATTTTATATTATATGTCAAGTTATTAGAATTCTTATATTCAAATGTCAGAAAGAATATCCTCCTCCTTTGATGTTAAAATATTGATCTCCTAAGTCTGTACTATTCTCAATCTGTGTGTGAGAAAACTCGTCGCGCTAAGTATATAACTTAGTGATGCTATTTATACATCAAATCAAATAATGATTTTAAAATATAAATCTGAAAAGAAATTTTCGTAGTTATAAAATATTTATAAATAATACATTAATGATCATAATTATCATTACATTAAATATTTATTATTAACTTAAACATTCTATTCATTTAAAACCAATACTCAAATTAACATATAGAAAAATTCACTTATTGCCATAATCGCATATTCTTAAAATTAAGAATATCTAATAAACCAAAATCATATAACATAACTTATTAGCTTAATTTCGTTAAAAAATATCTTTTCTTAAAGGACTCATATACACTTAGGAGAAAATGAAGTAGATGAGATTCAAAAAATGGAATCAGATAGGGCTTACATGCCAACAGAATCAGAGGGGCATTAGAGCCCAAATAGAAACAGATAGAGCGCGTTCGCTCAAACAGAAGGCATTCAAAGCCTAACATATGATCATATCTCATATTCAGATAATCAGAGTGACATCATTATACTAAGCATGCTCGTTTGACAGAATATATCAAATCACACAATAAATTTATACTAAGTATAACAGAGCCCAAAATCTTATCATTTTTGCTTATTCAGAATATTTCACAAATAACTTGCTCTTTCCTTATTTTGCTTATAGATATCATAAAATATAAATCATATATAATTTGATAATGATATCCATATTCAATAAGTCATAATATTTAATAAAATCACATTGGCAACTTTTCATTTCACAAACACTTCAAGAAAACATTCAATCACGATTATCCCTCAACAACAAATAATAAATAACCAATATTCACTTTCCCATATAAATAGATATTCGATGTTATAAATAAAATTATAATGTATCAAATCATATTTTTTCTTTCATAATCCATGAAATCCTAATTTCAATTGTTCCTTTTTGAACCATAAGATACTTATGAAATTAAAGTGAAATTAAATTCATTTTAACTTATATCAAAGTAGGAAGTTATTATTGCAATAACTTAAATCAAATTCATTTTTTCTTATTTATTGACTCTAATCCATTTTTGTGGTTTATCCCAACCTATAATCAAATCATACAATATACTTTAATTTCTTTGTTTCTAGTTCTATATCACTATTTAAATTCTTATATATTCATAAGTCCATATTTCTTAAGTACATTATTTACTTTTATAACTAGATGAAGTCATTGATTTGTTTAAATTTATTTATTGAAACCTTTTAGCTAAACTTAGTTTCCTTTTTAGAATCATATTTTTACTTTTCAAACTAACATAGCAGTTGACCTTTTAAAATAAATTTTTAGTTCATTTACTAAAATAAATGTAACTATATATATGTTTATTTAAATCACTTGGCTAACTCGATTTTATTTAAAAATAAAAAAGATTATCTTTTATCCCTCAATTTAATTTGGAAATTCGTTTTCAAATACCTTTAAAACAAATACTTAGCTTATTTGTTAAAATTCAATGTGTATATATATATATATATATTGACATCGCGTAAGGTAGTTTTCCCTTTGTTCTCTTGCTCATATATTCTTTTTCTTCTTCTTCTAGGTTTTATGTTGGGCTTTCATCTTGGGCCTTTCCTTTCCATACAGTGATGGATCAATAATGGATCACATGAAAAGGCTTGACATATGTAGTCTTTTATTAGCTCTATTTTACCCATTTTTATGGCTAACTTCTTCATTGTTTATGGAGAATTCTTGAATTTGGAGTTTGATGATATAATCTGCACAGAAAAGATGAATTACGATGGATTTGTCATGGCAGGTGCATAAAGTAGGCTAAATTATAAATTAATTAGGAGTATTTTAATTTGTAAATATATAATTAATTTCATTGTATCAAATTCCTCTATGCTTGAAGTGTTGTCCTCAAGTAATTATAGCTTAATTCTTCCTTTTTTCTCCAAATAATGCAAACTCAATATATAACTCAAGAACTTGTTTCGGTAAGCTTAATTTCTAAAAGAGTAAATTTCATTTAGTAATTTTAATCTTTATGTTGATTTCAAAAATACTTCCTTGCACTTCATGATTAAATATCCACAAACATTCATTTAATTAAAACTCGGATCATTTAACAAGTATTAAAAGCTTTTGAGTTTCTTAGTTCATTTTCCCTCAAATCTTTGGATTTTCTCCAAACAAGGTAATACTTGAGAGTCCTAACCTCTTTTCTTCATCCTTCTCTCTTTTCGGTGTATTAAAACACCCGTTTTATATTGGTTGTGAGGAAAACACATGATCAACCAAACATCCCTAACTGCACAAGTAGTGGCGCATGCCACTACTTATGGCTCACGCCACTACATATGGCGCACGCTGCTACTGGTCAGTCAAATAATGCTTTAAAGCTGCTTTGAGATTTATAATTAGAGTAAGGTCTGGATGCCACTTTGTGTAGTGCACACCACTTTTAGTAGCGCACAGACCCTAATTTTTAGAAAATCATATGTTGTTATGAATAAAATAATTTTGATTATGGTTTCTATTCAAGTCAAGCACTAAACAATCTTGCTTTGCATTGCACAAACGACTCATTTTGGCTCAAATAATAAAGAATAAGAAATGAGTAGTAATTTGTCATAGTCGTTTATCATCCGTGATGAAAAAAAATTCTTGAACTCAAATCTTGCATTAAGTTAAAAATTAGTGTTTATATCTTTATGTCCTTTACTTTTTGCTATTTAAATTTTTGCAATTTATATTCCAAGCTATTTACGTCTATGTACTTTTATTATTTCTCTTTGCTTAATGTGCTAACCATTAATTGTTAATGTTGTTAACATTCATTTGACCTTTATGTTTTTCATTTGTTCATTAATTATTCTGAGTATGTATGATTTATAATTGTTTTCTTGCTTTATTTCTTGTAGATAGTTCCTACCTTTTTAATGACACAATAATAAAAAAAAAAGTATTAACCTTAAAAAGCTTTAATTGATCAATAATTTTGTCCATATATTTTGCGATATAATCTATAATATATAAAAAAGTACTAATGACGAGAAACATTGAATCTCTTAAATGTCCTTATATATTTTAATTGATAAAAAAAATTATTAAGGATAATTTAATTTTGTTGTGATGAGATAACTTTTAATTTTATTGATATTTTATTTGCAATAAAGATAATTTAATCATATTTTAATTAATAAACTTTTAATTCTATTATGGTTAGTAATATAATATAAAAATATATAATTTAATATATAATTTTTAATTTTTTTGAACTTTAGCTAACATTAGGATTTCATAGCGTGTTTATTTTCATATTCTAGTTATGATTATTATAGTTTTAATATAATCCTATTATTATTATTATTATTATTATTATTATTATAAATTTAATCTCATTCTAATTAGGAATTTATCCTTTAATATCATTCTAATTAAGAATTTATTATACCATACCACTATATATATGTTTAGTTTAATAATTTTTCACTATAAAAAATTTATTGCTTCTGATTATCATAAATTAATACTTCAAGTTTTTGCTAATTTGGAATTATTAAGTTTATAATTATGTTTTCTTCTTGTGATAAGTATTAACTTTCTCTATTTACAAATTAATAGAATAATTATTATTTATATTTCTTATAATTTAGTAATCCTCACATCCTTCTTATTTGTATTTAGAGTTATAGATTTTTAAATTTATATATTCGTTACTTAATGAAGCACCGTTAACAAGTTAAATAATAATAATAATAATCTGTATCTTTTATGTAAGTCTTTTATTTTTTTGGATCAAACTGATTATAATATTTAATTTGTTAATGTGAAACTAATTTAATTTAATTTAAAATTATAAAACTTGATTTGAATTTTCCCTAGATGAGTAAGAGTATCCAGAATAGTATAAAATGATAGCAAAGCACATGATGCACAGTTTATGCAAAGAACAGAATCCATATTGTCATTGTATGGTTGATAACACATGCAGATTCCATTACTTGAGGCCATATAACTCAAAGACAACATAGGAAAAAGATAAATACCCAGAAGACTGAATAATGGACGAGAGATACGTCATGAGACATTAACTATTTAGATAAAAATAATTAAATAAAAGAATATATCAAAGTACGACATTGTTGTTGTTTATTTTTCTATTATCTTAAAATAAAATTAAATACCTCTTTATTCACATGATCTATTAAGCTTTGACACAATTCAATGAATAAATATTAGATTATAAAAACCAGCAAAACTAATGCAATTGTTATTTAAAATTAAATGTATACTAAAATGCAACATTATCTCAAATAGTTTTGTTAAATATAATTTAATAAATATTAATTTATTAAATTTATGAAATCAGAGCCCATATAATAATAATAATTATACATCATAAAAATATTAAATCTCTACTGAATATTGTTACTATTTTTTAAATGGTTATATATATTAACTAAAAGTAAAATATGTTCAAATGATTTCATCCATGCACGTAACAGCTAGGAGACAAAAATTAGATAATAGATAGATCATTCCTTATAATTTGTATCTTTTAATAAAATACAACTGCTACATAAATGTTGAGGTATGGGCTGGCCTAAAAGGCGTCAAATATCTGTACAAGTATATCTACAAAGGCCATGATAGGATCACAATGCATGTGTCTAACTGGGATGAAGAAACAAATGAGACAAGAAATTTTCAGGATGCAAGATGAGTGTCAGCTCGATGAGCAATGTGGAGAATATATGAGTTCGAACTGAACGAAATAAATCCTCCAGTTATAAACTTGTAACTTCACTTGCCAGACCAATAGACTGTATCATACTGGAAGAATTAGGACCTAAAACACGTTGTGCAATTGGACCATGTATCTAGAACGACACTAATTGAATACTTCAGAAAGTGCTCAATCGGTCAAGAAGCAAAAGTCCTGTTATAAAGGTTTTCTAGAACACTACATGTGGAACAAGCAAGGAAGAGTACGGTCTAAGAGAAAGAAGAGACAAGTAATAGGTCGTGTGAATGCCGCGAATCCGATTAAGGGTAAAAGATAGTACTTGAGATTACTCTTGAACCATGTAAGGGGTCCAGAATCATTTGACGACCTACTAATGGTAGATGATGAGCATTGTGAAACATTTAAGGACTCGGCACTCAAAAGGGGATTGCTTGAACCAGATGAGAGTGCATCATATGGCATGCGAAGTAGTGGCGTACTAGATGCCAAGAGAACTAAAGAGACTCTTTGCTATCATATTAGTATATTATGAGCCGATAAATGTTAGGAAATTGTGGAACGATTACTGTGATGCAATGTGTGAAGATTTCAGTCGAATGCACCCAAACTTAATAGATACACAAACCTCTTGCAAGTTGAAGAGCATAGAATACCACTTGCAGAGCATGAGAAAAGAAATCAAGGTGTACAATTTGCCAGATATATCACAACCTCAATTGCAGCAACCAAGAAGAAATACAAGGGAAATAGTAGATGAAATGGCAGTCGAAATACCACGAGAGTATGTAGATGGAGTGCAAAAATTGAACGTAGAGTAGCTCCACACATATAGGACCATACTAGATAGGGTAAACTTAAACACTGAAGGAGTATTTTTTATGGACAGACCAGGGGGTACAGGTAATACGTTCTTATATTGAGCACTGCTTACAAACATAAGATCAAAAGGAATGATAGAACTCGCAATAGCGACCTCTGGAGTAGCAGCATTAATTACGACAGAAACTAAGACTGCACACTCGAGGTTCAGTATACTATTGAGCCCAATAGAATCTAGCTTATGCAGCATGTTGAAAAAGAGTGAAAAGACATAATTAATCCACATGTAAAAGCTTATTATGTGGGACAAGGCACCAATGGCAAAGAGACTAGCAATAGAGATAATAGACAAAAGTATAAGGGATATAATGGAATGTTCAAAATCATTTAGAGGAAAAGTAATGATATACGAGGGACATTTCAAACAAGTCATCCCGGTGGTGCCAAAAGCTACAAAATAAGAAACAGTGAGTGCAAGCCTCGTGAAGTCCTATCTTTAGAGAGTAATGGAAGTGCTACAGTTGATGAAAAATATGAGCAAAGGCAGATAACTATTTTGGAGAATTCTTACTTCGAGTTAGTGACAGAGAAGAGTAGACAATTAATGAGGGAAACATAACGATACCAGAAGCGATGGTAGTAAAGCATGATATGATGAAGCCAGCGAGAGATAAGTCATTGATGGAGTATTCCTAGTACTTAAAGGGAATGCAAACTCTAGCCAGTATATAACAAGCCATGCAATACTAGCAATAAAAAATGAATGTGTCGATAATGAATTAGAAGATGATAGAGTTGTTCCCTAACTAGAATAAGATCTAGAACAGTTTCGACAAAGCAATAGATGACACAAGCAACTACTACCAAGAGGAATTTCTCAACACTCTGTTGCCAAATGGATTGCCTCCGTACAGGCTAGAATTGAAAGTCAACTGTCTGATGATACTTTTGAGAAATTTAGATGCCTCAAATGGCCTGTGTAACAGAACCAAAATGGTGTGCATAAATTTTAAAGTCAGTGTAATCTATGTTGAAATAACAGTTAGACAACACTTAGGAAAATAAGTATTCTTATCTAGAATACCTCTCTCTCCCGTAGAAAATGAAAGATACCCAATCCATTTTAAGAGAAAGCAATTTTAAGTCCGTCTTTGCTTCGCAATGACAATAAATAAGCTTAGGGGCAAACAATATCGAACGTGGGTATCTATTTACCATAGGATATTTTCTCACGTGGACAGCTCTATATAACAATGTCAAGAGGGATATCGTTATCTACAACAAAAGTCCTTTTAAAGTCAGATAAGAAAAAAAGAAAGGACACAACATACACAAAGAATGTAATCTACAAAGAGGTATTGCTACCAAATAGATAACAAAAGAAGTTTAAAATTTTCATCAGTAAGCTTAAAAATATAACAATGTTAAAACTAATAATGATACTGATTTCAATTTTGCAGTAAAACAATTTATTGAAAAAGGCTGAATCACATATTAATACAACAACTCTTCAAAAGGAAGAAGGAGATTGACCAGCGTAAAGGAACAATTGTAACAAATATTTGTAATGAATAATTTATATCGTTATTTTTAACATAAACAAATTTGTAAAATTATAATAGACATTTAAATAGAAAATATCAACTCTATCTATTTATTTTTTTCTCAATATCTTATCATACATATAATAAACCTAAAATAAACAAAGAACACGAAAAATTATATAACGAGTACAAATAACAGGTACCCACATGCAACACACGTTTTAAAAAATTAATATTTTTAAAAGTACATTAAGATATCCTTAGGTTGTGTTTGGTATGATGTAATCAACTATGTTATGAAATTAGAATTACATAACATAACGTAATTAAGATTATATGTGTAATTAAGATTATATGGGTAGGAATACGACGAATTTAATAAAAAGTCACTAAAAAGATAAAATTAATATAATTTTATATTATAATTTAATTTATTCAATGAAAATATATACAATTGTGTAAAAAAATATTAATTTTCAATGAGTAACTTTTATCTTTTTACATTCCATTTTTTCTAGCTTAATTTTTTTTAATTTTCCAGTCCAAATATTTTATAGGGTTAAATAGTCTTAATAGTTTGGTATAATGAATAACTTTTGATTCAAATATATTTTATTATTATTAATAATAAAGTGGTGGTAGTGGTGATAGAGTGGTAGTTGTGATTGTGGTGGAGGTGAAGTGGTAGTAGTGGTGGTGTGCTAATTACACATATTTACAAACAAATATAAAAATTGAACAATAAATTTCATAAATTTTCTCAAATGCATTATCCAACATAGTAATGATGTGACATCCTGACCCGAAAAAGTGATCTTAAGAGGGTGGGTAGAGTAGGGCTCCTGGCGAACTTCTATGATGGCAGGCTAGCTAGGGTAGTAGAATGCGGGACACAGGAATGAATCAGATCATATATCGAAAAGGGGATAACTAATCATCAGAAGCACGTTTTGGTGGAATGACTAGAGAGTTGAAAAAACTTTAGGGTTAAGCGTGCTCGCTTGATAGAAATTCTAGGATGGGTGACCTCCTGAAAAGTTTTTATTTCACCTACGGAATAAAACAGCGCGGTTTTTGCGGATTAGTATGGAATGAAACCAGCTTGATTCAAAGCGAACAATTTCTCTAATTATTGGAGTTAGGGCATTACAAATGAATTTTAATTACATTCCATTACATTATATTTTTCATCGTATTACGTTTTTGATTATATTACATTGCATTACGTCAAACCAAACATAACCTTAATGTTGCCCCCATTATATGGTTTTATCCTTTTGTCTATTTTACTCCATTTTAGTGGTTAAAATCATAGAAAAAAAAAATACAAGATTGACCCTAAGTACAAAAAATTTCTAATTTAGTGAAAATTAGAGGTTTAGGAGGGAAGGATGAATTGATTTCCCTCACTTCAGTTCACGTCGAGCAATCTGAAGATGCTACATTTGGAGATAGGGAAAAATAGGCTTATTTTTATTTTAATTTATAAAATGATGGTGCTCTTTTTTTATTTAAACTCGTATAACATCCTTAGGTAGGCAAAATTATTTTTAAAAAAATTTTAGAACGATGGTTCTTACTTTGGTAAGAATCATATTTTTGAGTCACCACCCTCTTTAGGAAAAAATTTTTGATTTGGTAATTTCTTTTGAAATTACTAATCCAGTGTTAATCAAAGTCTAGGTAAGAAAATTTGGTATGATCACAGGAAGATGTTAGGCATCCGTTGAGCTCCCTCATTTATCTAATTATTCATAATTCTAATATTATCGCTAACTTTTAATTGAGGTGAAAAATATGTTTTTAATACATTTCGAAAAACATGACAATCATTAATAATAGCGGTCCATACAAAACATAATTAAAGTCATCCAAAGAAAGAGGAGGAGAATAGAGTTACAACCAATATCCTAATTTTACAATCTCCCCTTATCCCATAAAATTGTCCAAACTAATAAATAATTACACATATGCAATTAAAAGGTTCGTTATAGAGACCTTTACATAATGTTCAATATTAAAATTGTAGCGCTTAAAAACTGGATGGCTTATTCTTCTGCATTGTACGTCACGTGAAGGGGAGAATATTTGTCTTTAGACAAAACTTTCATGAAAACATGAAACAGACAATCCAACTGAATTAAGCAACATTTACATGTTTCAAAGACTATTTCCAAACTAATGGGACTGAATCTTGAAAATAAAAGAAAAAAAGACCTTTTCCTTTCAAAGAATTACATAAAAGTGAAAATGAAAAAGAAACTCTACTTCGTCAATCGTCACCTAATAATCAAGACTTAGAAAAATAAAATCTTTTGAATACTTAGGAAATTTTAAAGAAATGGAAAAAAGAAATCGTTAAGAACAAAATTTCTAAACAATGGCATTGCCATTTTTTTTTATTACAAATATCTCCTTTTCTTCAAGGCTATCAACGCCATTTGATAATTGACTCAGCACTACTTGTCTTCTTCTCCCCCTCTCAACGATTACGCCAATGATTGATCTCATCCTTTTCATCAATCCATTATTTTGATAAAAGTAATCTAATCCAACGGCCGCCAAGCAGAAGCAGTCAACAGAGACAAATCTTTCCATCCCAACTTCAAACAACCATTTTCCTCTTCCACCAAAGTATATCCTTTCCAAGGGAACATACCTAGTAGCAAGCTAGCTTGAGTAGCCGGGTTTCCCCCAAGAGATACGGATTGGAACCCGACCCGTTTCAACTCATTCCCCCATCTCTCTACTTTCACCTCACCTGTTCTCTTGGGCCCACCTACTGCCACTATGTTCCTAATCTCGCATCCAAACAACTGCTGCTCCACTGTATGTCTCTCTATACTATCGGCACCTAATCCATCCCCCAATGCATCAAACAAAGCACTATAATAATGCAACGCCTCCACGAACCTCCCTAAAAAATTGCCCCCATGGCTTAGGTCTTGTTCAACGGTCGTGATCAATTTGGGCCTCAACAAAGTCAACAGTCTTAACGTCCCTAAATCACTTCCTGTTATATCGTAAAGACAGTGATGCATCCAGTGAACCACTACCGCTTCTCTTGGTCTAACCCCGAGTTGGCTCACATCCGATACGTTTCCAATTTTGCCTTCCATAGGATGGAACTCGAAAGGCAAGCCGAGTGAGCTGGCGAAATCGGCGAGTCTTCTACCAGTTGACTCTAGCAACTCAGAGGAAGATCCGAACCCGGTTATTCTCACGGATCGGATCTTCTTAGACCTTGAAGCGAGTATGTGGAAAAGTCCTGGCCATTGAAGACCTTGCATAATATCGAGATCGATGACGTGGACATGATCCTCACCGTCCAATGCTTGGAAGATTGCTTGGTTGGCAGTGAAGTGAGAGAACTTGATTAATGGACTGATAGAATTGTAGGACTGAAAAGCGTTGTAGATTTTTTGAGACTGAGTTACAGTTAACGATTTGGACGTTAGAGGTGAATAAGTACCTAAGCAGGAGCTCACCACACGCGCCTGAAGCGCGTGAGCGAAGTAAGCACCGACGCGCTCAGGAGACGATCCGAATGGAGATGAGAGTTCCGAGATCTCTGGGAGGAGATCGGTGGCGTCGTCAAGGTTTTCCATGGCGACGTACTCGGCGCATTGTAGCAAGAGGCCAAGAAGCCTAAGACCTGTAGACTCTGTCGAATCTTCCTCAGCAGTGGTTTTATCGCCAGATACAGTAGCTTCGCTGGAAAAATTAGGCCGCTTGGAGGGAGGATCATCGGCGCCGCCGCCTGAGGCGTCTCTATCGACGCGCTTTGTCTTCATGGAGGAAGTAGAATTGGTAGGGGTAGGGGTGGAATTTATCGGCGATTGAGGAACTAAGCTTTGAAGCATGATCGAAGAGCGAAAAATAAGAATCGAAAGGTTAAAGTGCTTTCGAGAGAAAAGAGACAAATCTCGTAAACAAGGACAAGAGAAGTACGATTAGCAGAGATATGTCAGAAAAAGAAAATAAAGAAAAGGGTGGTTCTGTTTGGAAAGAGAGAAACTGAGGGAAAATAAATTGTAAAGGTTGATTACTTTTCAACAGAGAGAGGGTGAGAGGGAAATGTGAGGTGTGTTCGTAATGGTAGTTAGATAGTCCGTTTAGGTGTGTCGTGTCGTGTCGTTAAATGCGTTTTATCTGAAGGAGGGATTAGGAGGGAATAATTGTTGAATAATTAATAATTAAGAAACACTAATTGATAATTAAGTGGGTAATTAGATCATCATTGGATTCTTGGGATGATGTTGTGGTTAAAATTAAGGCATAAAGATTTGTCTTCTTGTTTAGGGATATTGATATGTCTGATTATTGTTTTAATGTCCTACTTTAATAAAAAACAACCATTCATTATTGGATTAGATGATATGATTAGTGTTTTGACAAGCCTACAAGATCTAAGGTCCTCTCTTTCCCTTGCACAAAACCAACACCTAGAAAAGAAAATAAGAGAGTTTTTTTTTTCTTTTTTAATTTTTGTGTAATCCATATGGACCTATTAATATGTTGAGCTCAATCTTAATTGTAGTGAAAAACTTGAGTTTTGAAACTTAATTTGAGTTAGTATTTTCATTTTCAAGTTCAATTTCCACCGAAAAAATTCTCTAAATATTCAAATTCAATTCAATTAGATTTTGGTTACTACTATTAAATAAATATATAAGTGTTAGTCTCTTCGTTTCTAAATACTTGTCATATCTGAAAAAAGATGGATAAATGATAAATTTAGTATCTCAACTTTCGATTTTCTTTTTTTTGTTAATTTCATGTGTGAACAGAAAAAATCTTTGCAATTGGGTGTTCTAACTTTTTTTAAAAAAAGTTAACTAGCTGCAAATTGATAATGTGATCAACCAAAATCATGACTCAGCAAATAGCAGTCCCTATAAATGTACAATCAACGTTCTACGTGAACTAACAGCAAATATAAAATTAGAAAACACTTAATCAAACATGGTAAAAGTAGGTAAAAGACAAAGATGTCATTGTTTGTAAGCCAACTTAAGCATTGTTTGAGCAATCTAACCCTAAGACATAGTCTTAGGAATAAGTTGTTCCTTTGAGGATTTAGAGTCATAAAGACTTTTTGGTTGAAATCATTGTTACACTATGAAAGTAGGCGTTCTTATGATTTTAGAATGACTATGCTATTTGGAAGAGGGCATATATATTAATGGACTCCTCCCCTTTCAAGATGCATCCCCTGATAGATTGAAAAAAAAAAGTTTGAATCTTATAATGTTGTTCAATGGTATTAATTAGTGTCTTCCCTTCACATTTATTTAGTCATTTAATTGTTTGCTTTACATTTAGTTAATTTAGATTAAAAGATTTTCTTTCTAATTTCTAGACAATACATCTTGGATTAAAAATTAAAATTCAGTCCTTCTAATCCTTGAGGATGATATCTTTTCTTATATTACTTGCACGATCCGTATATTTACGGAATTGTAAGCACCGCATATATTTATATTAAAAATTTCAAGCAATGCAAAAAACATAGTGATATAATACATCATAATACACAATAAAAAAATAAATATATGCTTTGAATTATTCAAAAAAAGAAATTGAACTTTAAAATCAATGTGAGGTAACAGACGTGATAGAAAAAAGAAAGAGAGAGAGGAGAAAAATGAATGAGAGAAATAGAAGATTTTTTTTTTTAGGAAATATACGAAATATCATTACTAATAAAGCAAAGCATGAGCAATAGCTGGAGGAGAGTCTATAAATCACTACCCTACATCTAGCCTAAAATGAGCCACCCGTGCTAACAAACGAGTAGCCTTATTCGCAAATCTTCTAACAAAAATACAAGAATAAAAGCTAATCTCTTGTATAAGAGATTTAAACTCGAAAACTAATAAACCAAAGGAAGAAGAACTAGTAAACCATGCATTATTTAGAGCCAAGACAACTTCTTGAGCATCTGACTCTATTATAACTTGACTCCACCCTTGCACCTTGATCCAACTCAAGGCTTCACAAATTGCCATCACTTTTGCAGTCTTCACCTGTATATAACCTTGATAATGCACATTCTTAGTTGCTATAAAAGTGCCAATTGAGTCCTTTGTGAGAAAGCCCAGCCCGATTGTACCTTGCGTGTCTCGTAGTGAAACATCCACGTTAATCTTTATCCGGCTTGTCTCTGGAGGAGACCAAGAGCAACTAATTGTTAATGGACCATTACTCATGGTAGAGATGCTCCACCCGTCTCCAACTTTCTAGATATCCATGAGCAATTTGAAAGGTGGAGATAGGCGAGATCCCAACAAAATCAAAAAGGACTTTGACTGCAAGATATAAAATCAGTGATGCCTCCTCAACTCTTGCAGGCACAAAAACTTGAATAAACCAATTTGCATCCTAATCAATTTCGAAGACCTCTATCCAATTGGCGAAGCTAACTAGCAATCATAAGCAAATGAGCACTAAAGAAGCACATGAGTGACGATTTCATCTATTGAATGGCACAAAGGCCAGGATGTGGCAACCAGAACTCTCATATGATGCAGCATAGCTAGGCAAGGCAATATGTTTAACAGTACAGATTAAGCAAAATTCAAAATGTGCGAAGTCACCTTAACACGCCAAAGTTTAGACTATAACCTGTTCATAAATCGAGAATTATTGACAGTAGGGGGATAGATATCCTATAGGTGCTACGGACAAAGTAAAAGCCTTTATCCTCAAACTTCCAGCATAATTTATCTTGAATATTACACCGACTCACCGAAATCGCCGATATACACTTCCTATCTCTTTCGTTGAAGAGCAAGGTAATTAACTCAACAGTCCACCCTATCTCGCTCCGTAAGTTTGCTACACAAAACTGTTGCGCATCAATTAGTCTAGGAGTTGTAATAAATGAATTCCCTAAATCCTTAAACCAAGACTCATCCGAAATCAATACTTGAGAGCCAGTACCAATACTTCAACGCATACCTCTTTGAATAACATCCCTAGCTTCCCATACATTGTGCCATGGATAACTAGGATTTGTGCACAAAGATGATTCAAGGAAAGAAGTAGTCGGGAAGTACCTTGCTTTTAGTACACGAGCCACAAGCATATCAAGTTGTGTCATCAGTTTCCACACTTGCTTCCCCATCATTGAAAGATTAAAAGCCCGAATACCATAGAATCCCATACCATCATTAGTTTTATGCTTACTCAACCAATTCTAGCTCATCCACTGAAATTTCTCAAGCACTATCAACCCTTTTACCCTACCAGAATGCATTAGTGATGCACTCTAACTCCTCATAAATAATTATTAGAAGTAGGAAGAGACTCATAACATAAATGGGAACTACCTGTAGAATTATCTTTAACAACACTTTTTCGCCGCATTTGGAGAGAGGCCTCCTTTTCTATGAATTCAATTTATGACATATCTTCTCCTTAACAAACTCAAACACTTCTTTCCTATTACGGCCAATCTTTGATGGAAAGCCCAAATACTTGGTTGAGCAATATATAGATTTCATATATAACATATTTAGATTTGTTCCACATAAGAAATATATGGATTTCATATTAGTTTTAAAGTGTTCAGATTAATATATATTTATTAACTCAAATTATCAGTCAAGGTAAATAGAATATAATATTCATATATAATTTTTCTATATTTCATATTTAATTAATTTTTTTAATAATTATACTGCCCTATCCCAATATAACCTTAAATGTATATAAATACAATGAAGAATCAATGGCTAAATTAAATCAAAATATTAAACCCAATTTTTAAAATCATTTTAAATACGTTTAAGGATTAAGTTGGTTGCAAAGGCCAAATGTAATTTTTTGATCCTGTTAAATAAATTTAAGGACTAAATTGACCTTTATTCTAACAAATATTATGAGTAATTTGAGAAGGCATTTGATGCTAGGACAAATGTTATTGTGCATGTTGATAGACGAAAGAAAAAAATTTATTGGGTCCCGCACTCTCCATTTTCAGTATAACCAAACTGAATAAGCCACAAATCAGACAATTAGTATATCTAAAGCCAATAAACTTGATTTGAATTGAAAAACCTACTACCCATGGCTTTATTACTTTATTAAATTAAATGAAAGCTACTAACCATAACTTATTTAATTTCAAATGACAGTATTTTATTAAAAAATTGAATAGCTTTACTTACACATTTTAGTTTAATATTGGATGCAACAACAATTTACTATTTTACATAGTTTTTTTCTTATTTAATAATAAGTCATATTTGATCACATTTTAAATTAAAGTAAATTGAGATACTCAAATTAGAAAAATGAAATTGCACATGGAAACAAATGGATTTTCTTTGTGGCAGGAATCCTAGACTGTTAACATTTTGACGAGTCAAAAACAATTCATTCACTGTCAACTTTTGTGCAGTAACATATTTTCCTATGTTTTTTTTTATAACGCTCACCACCCATACCCTGAAGGATCAAATGACGGATGTCGTATTCGGTGTCGAACGCATCATTCTAACTAACATTTAAATCTTATAATATCAACACAACATAATGGTCACTTTTACAAATTCATAATTATTCACTTAAAATAAATTCATTACAATAATTATCAAACTTGAAGTATATATATATATCAAATCTTAAGATTCTAACCATATCTAACTAACTTAGAAAATAATTTTACATTCAATCCAACAATAAATATTAAGCAGACTTAACTTCTTATACACATATCTAAATTGACTTATAACAACACACTTACTTTACATATTCCAAATATTAAATTTTTCAATAATAACCATTATGCATGCCATACTTTTAAAATACACAATACCAATTTAATACTACCAAAGATAATCCCTTCAGCTCTGATGCTACTTTTCTGTTCTTTGAATAACAACCACGGTTTTCATCCTACACGTGATAAAAATCATCCCGCTGAGTATAAACTCAATGGTACTCATAAATCACATACATTCCAATGTTGCGATGACAACATATTTAAAATATAAATTTCTAAAAGAATTTCGTAATCATAAAAATATTTAAAAAGTAAAACGTATAAAAATCCTATTAACAAATATAATCATATTTTACATATAAACTAATAATAATCTTAATTAATATCACATCATATTATATAGACATTTTAAAGCTAGTTTCCACTTTAACATGTTTTAAGAATTTATTTTATAACATAATCATTTATTCTTTCAATAAGATCAAAATAATGAGATTTTATCATTTTACTTTTCTTAATAACATTTTTCATAAGGGCTCACATAAACTTAAGGAAAATAAAACAGATAAGATTTTAGAAACAGAATTAGAGAGGCCTTATATGCAAACAAAATCAGAAGGGTAGTCAGAGCTCAAATAGAAACAGATAGAGCGTGTCCGCTCAAACAGAAGGCATTCAGAGCCTAGCATATGATCATAACTTATATCATATCAGAATGGCATCGAAGCCGAGTATGCTCAGCTTACAGAATAAATCAAATCATACAACAGATTCACATTAAGTATAACAGATTCCAAAAATTCATCTTTCTTTCTTAATTCATAACATTTCTTATAAAATTCATTTCCTTTTAAACTTCTCAAAATCATATCTGTACCAAGCAATATATATTTTGAAATAATTTTCTCATTTTCTCATTAACTTATAATTTAGGAAAATTATCAAATTTTCATACTTAGGCAAAGCAAATCTCCTATTTACAGAGCACATATTCATAATCTTTAATTTACATTAATTATTTCTGTACTTCTTTTTATTAAGGTGTATTTATAAATTAGTCAAATTTTGAGAGTTTTGTGAATAAATGTACTAAATCAAGAATTTCCAGCATTATAATAACCTTGACCTTTGCTAGGTTTTTAGCAAATAATTAGAGTTATAGGTCTCTAAATTGAGCAAAATTTAATTTCTTAGAAAGCTAAGACAAAATTATACAAATGTCATGAAGAGACCACAGTCTAGATCAATCTCTAAGATACTAAAAATAAGCTAAGAACACATATCAACAACCTACACTTGATTTAGCACATCCAAATTTAATGTTTATTTAATTTTACTTATCCAAGCACTCAAATTGGACAAATCCAAATCCATTGAATTTTTCATATATCTAGAAACAAATTTAATGAAGGGCTCAAAACATGATCTTATCATTTTAGAGGCTAAAGATAAGCAATCAATTCGGACATACTATTGGGCTAGCATGATAGAATCAGTTTTGATAGTAAAATCATAAGTTGAGCTACAAGAGTCCAAATTTGACAGAAGAGGATAATTTGGAAAGATAAGAAGTAGTGTTACAACTTTAAATGAATGACATAGGATATAATATGACCGTCTTGGTGGTCAAAATATACAATCAGTTCAGACATGTAGGTGGGGTGCCATGACAAAATCAATTTTGGTATTAAAATCATAAATTGGGCTACAAGTATCCAAATTAGACATAAGAGAATATTTTGAAAAGATAATAAGTAGAACTACAACTTTCATGCAGATGTCAAATATAAATGGAAAATATAAAGGGGTTGAAAAATGACTTCTAATCCCACTTAAGTACATATCTAACATCAAAATTCATCAATTCAAGCAATTCACATAACATCCCTAACTTTTCACTTAAAAATAGAAATTCTCAAAATCAAAAATTGAAAGAGGAAAGGGTATTTATGAACATAAACCTCAATTTCAAGCTTTAACAAATTATAGCAAAACTTAGACCTTAGCTTTTCCCTTATCTTTGGTGGAAGGTTCACCCACCTCTACATAAAGGAAAGAAAATCAATAACTCATAATCAAGAAGACACATAAAAAAGAAGTGGAGCATGAATGAGGATGAATATGCTTAAAGAGAATTATGAACCCAAAAATAGAAAGAAATTCCATAGAACACTTATTTGACTTAAGTATAGAAGTTCTCAAATTTACTTGAAATAAATCACCAAATATTACTCTCCAAGTTTAAATCTCAAAAATAATTCTCCATCTTAAGATTTAGTGGAGTTTTTTTCATGTGTTTACGTAGTAGAAATTTGAAAAAAATAAGAGAAAGAAGAGAATGAAGAGGATGAGTGTCGACAAGATGAAGAAGAGGAAGATAAAATGAAATTATTGCTAATAACATTGGCTCTTTAGGTAATAGCGAATGGAGGGTCCAAATATTCTCCAATTAATTCTCCTCAAATTATTATTTATCTCTAAAAAATTCTTAAATTTACTCCACAAAAATAATCCCTCAATTTTTCTTAATATTAACACACCATAATTCACCATTCACTAATTACCTAAATTCTCTAAATAAATTCATAACTTATTTTCTACCCATCAAAATCATGCATACATGTACCAAAAATATTAAATAAAATATAATATATAAATAGTAGTTTTTCTTGATCGACTTAATTTCGATCCCGAACCAACAGTACTATTTACAAATCAATAAACTATTATTTCAGAGACTAAAAAATGGGACATTAGATTTTTACTGCTACTTATGAGAGTCCAGTTGAAAGTAGACGAGCACCTTTATGGGACTCCCCACAAGCTATTAATGAAGGAATGGCAGCTCCTTGAATCCTAACATGGGATTTTAATTCTATATTGTCAGTAGAAGAGCGTCAAAGGGGTGGTCAATGTCATTCGAGAGTTGGTATTTGTGGACTTGGGTTTTAAAGGCCCTAAGTTTACTCAGAGACAGTGTACTCTTCATGAACGTTTGGAAGCTTATATGCTTCTTTGCATATCATCTCTATAATTATTTTTAGTTTTTAATTACCTGTTTTATTTGTTAAACATTACTTCATCCCACATAATTTATTTGTTTTTAGTTAGATTCGAAAATTTGATAATTTGATTTTAGTAAATTTTTTACTAAATCTTTTTAGTTTAAATTGTGAATTTCTGGAATCAATTTGAGAAAGTGAATCAGCAAATGGTGGCATTGGTTAATTTTGTAATTTCTCACAAACTGTAAAATTTTCACTCCATCTTTTATCATTTTCTCTTATTTGGTGAAATTGAGAAATGGTGGATCCGAACCCGGAAAGAAAATATTGTAAATTTTTTTTCCTCCTAAATTTTCTTTGTTATTTAGGAAAAACTAAGATTTTTAAAGTATTTTCCATTTTTATTTTCTTATCAGTAAGCTCCTTATCCATGTATACGTAATCAGCCCCTGTGTCCACTACCGCTTGGACTAACCTGTCCCGGATGACAGTCTCGACCACTAAGCAACCTCAGTGATCCCTATCACCTTTGGCTTGCAAGGAGTTGATGAGATGGTCTGAGGCATGCTGCAAGGGCAAGCTGGGCCAAGCGGGGTGCAAGGCAATGAGGCGGAACACTCTAGAATTGCCTAGAGCTTGCAAGAGAGGCCTAGGATGCTCGAGCAAGGGTGCTGCGAAGCAAGACAGGTGTGTTCTAGAGAGTTCTAGTGCATGTTGGGGCATGCGGACTCTAGAATGTCACGGGTGGAATATCTTTCCCTATGCTAAAGGCGTACATCAAAGGCCTAAGGCATGGTTTTAAGGCTAATAATAAGTTTGGAGCTAATTTGCCAATAGGAGGCAAGCCAAAATCTAAGTCAGGGAAGACTTGGGCTGTCAGGCGGTTCTTTCCTGTTCAAATAGAGTGTAAGAATTATATGGGCTTAATTCTCTATTTGTATAATAATTCACTAATTGTTAGGGAGATAACATTCAGATGCATCCTAAGTTACGATTAAAAACCCTATATGTTCTTAATTAATTAAATTGTATTATTATTTAAATATATGTGTTTGAAGGAAAAACTTTTCTAACCTTTCTGTTAAGCTCTCAAAATTTGAGGAATAGTGTATTGGGAAGAATCGACCCGTGCTTAGGGTGAATTAGATATATATATATATATTGGAGCCCAAATAATCCGTATAGGATAAAGAATATAAGTTATATATTAACTGTTTAATTAGAGTCAACTTAGGAGTTTAATTTTATATTTTATTATTATATGTTAACAGTAGTTCCCATAAGTTATTTGGTCATTTATGTCTAAATGTAATATTTTTGTGTAGTTTTTAATTATGTATACACACACACACACATATATATATATATATATTCTCTTTAATAATGATAGATTTATAGTGGGTTATAATGATGGCGCTATTTTTTTATTTTTGGCAGCTGCCATTTGCAGAGTCCGAGGCGTCAGTCTGATCCAAAAGATGTTAAAGGAGTCGCCTCATTTAATGAGGCAACTCTTTATATGCCTCGCTTGGCCTATATAAAGGCCATTTCCTTATTCATTTGCTACACTTTCAAGTTCTTGAATTTCAGAGCTTCTCTCTCTAGAATCTTTGTCTCTCCAATAACTTTTTTTTCTTTTGTTCTTTCCTTTCTTCTTTCCTTTGGTTGAGGTCATGGAGTGTTCTAGCAATGAGGATTTCCAAATATTGCTTGAGCAGTCCAACGACGAGCATGTAGAGGAGATAAATTCGGGGGTAGGCGAGGCGAAAGGGAGAAAAGAGAACTTCAAATTGCCGATGTGCCCTCTGACATTGATGAGGGCGAGTTACTAGACATATATTACCAATATAATGTTCTGCTAGAGTATAAATTGATCAAACCTTCTGAAGATATGACGGTGAATACTCCCTTCGATGAAGACTCTATAATGATCGACGAGGAAAGTTTTAGATGTTGGGTTCAAGTTTCCCTTTTTCGAGCTGCTAAAGTCCTTTTTCAACGGGTATCATATTACCATCAGTCAATTACACCCTAATAGTTTGAGATTTTTGTGTGGTGTAATAGAATTGGCTCATTGCGATGGGTTTAACGTGATGGCTCAGATAGTGCGGGATCTATATCACTTCTCCCTTCACCCTAATGAAGACCATTGTTACCTCTAGGCAAAGAACAATTGTAAAGTATTTGCTAATAAGTCTAAGATTTCTTCCTTAAAGAATTAAAAGTAAAAGTATTTTATAGTCAAGTTCCCTAGAGGTTCGATATTCCAAACCATTAGGCTGAGGATCCCATTCGCCATCTTCTAGAATCGTCCAACCCTTACGATCGCCACTGTAACACCCACTTCCCAATCCCGGAAAACTAGACAGTTGATACTACATTCGGTGCCGGAGCACCGTCTTATGTCGCTTACTAACTCTAAATCACATATTAGAAGTGGTTAGATTTTTATAAGGAGGCAAGTAATTAAAAATTTAAAGATAATATTTAAGAAAATTCCTACAAAAATTTTGCGAGAGCTTACTCTAAAAATCAACTTGCCATACAAAGAAAATCTGCACACTTCCAATATAATTTCTCCAAACCCCAAAACTCCAATCAAATAAAATAATTCACAAGCACTTCTAAACATCCATCCATTTTATTTAGGTTTCATCATTAACATTATAAATCCATTCATTTCAAGAATATTTTTGATAATCGTCCACCAAAATATAATAAAACGTTATCACTTAATTAATCACAACTCTTAATAAATGACAAACTTAATATATACAACCTCCAAATTATTATATCAACTCGCACAACACTTCTAAAAAATATAAGATCGAGTGATCTTATCATATTAGTAACCTTTCAAGAAAAATATGTTTCATCATTTATACACCATATATATAATCAAATAATAATACTTAATCAGCCACCGATTTCATTAAATATAATTCAACTACTTACAACCTCAATATTATTTACAATGAGTTTATACATGCCATTATTCACGTAAATATACATATCCTACTCAAAATCAATACTTCTATTCTGATGCTACCTCTCTGATTTTTGCATAGCACCCACATCTCATAATCTGCGCGTGATAAAAACCAATGCGCTGAGTGGAAGACTCAGTGGTGCTAAATAATCAACAATTTAAGATAACAAGCATAGCCAAATAGCAAGTCTCAAAAATACTTTAAAATACTCAAAGTATATAAATTAAATACCAAAATCACATTAATTAAATTTGAACACTTGAAAACCATAAGAAAATTATAAATACCAATGAATCCTCATTCTTTTATTGTAAAATAAAATTTTGTTCTTGGTTAAGGCTCGTACTAAAACAGAATGAATGTAAGCAGATTCGATCGTGGCTTGTGAAAGCGCCACCCCCATCACATAATCATGGCCTATGGAAGCGCCACCTCCATCACATAATCATAGCCTGTGAAAGCACTACCCACCAATCACACAATCGTGGCCTGAGGCCACCGTGGCTTGTGCAAGCACCACAATAATAAGCGCGTTCGCCTATTTATAAGGGCTGATAACCCTAGCATATGATCATAGCTCCACCAATAAAATGGGCTGATAACTCGAGCATGCTCACATTTCGCAATAAATCTCATCATATCACATTTCAATCATGTACAGTAGAGCCCAAAATAAATGCATTCTTCCACAAATAATCTCATTTCTCATTCACCATTCCTTATCCAAGAACATTTTAAAATTAACACATATTATTTCCAAATCATTTAACTTACAACTTCTAAATGCATTTCAACCCTCTTATATTTAAGCCAAAACCATACTTTCTTAATCACAAATAATCATAGTTTAAAAATACTTAAAGATCAACATTTAAAAGATCAAAATCATGCCTTACCTATGATAAGAAGGTTCGACCTCTTTATGAAAACAAATGAGAAGAAGCTTTCTCCATCAAATACTTTAATCACTAACTCAAAAGCATTACTTTAAATCATTAAATCCATTTCTTTAAACACTTAACCATAAACCCAATTTACCATTTCAAAACCTTCTTTAAGTCATGAAAAATTCCAAAACATTGGAATTCAAAGTAAAGCTTTAAACCATCATCAAATTGCTTTAAAACAAGCTCATTTTTTCCCCCCATCTTAAAGCTTTCTTTTAGTTCTCCAAAATCATGAATACTTAAAATTCAAAATGGGATTTTAACCCACCTATTAAATACTTCTCAAATAACACTTAATGAACCATAAAAACATTACTTAAGATTAAGTAATCATAAAACCCATTTTTCACATTTTCAAAGCATTCTTTATGTCATGAAAATTTCATAATGAACTTAGAACAAAATATAGCAAATACCATTCAAAAACACACTTATCAAACGTCAAATTAAAGGCAAAATAAAGCAAGGAAAACGAAGAAAAATCAATACCTTTCTCCCTTAAGGTTTGGCCTCCTTAAGTACATTAGGAAGGAATTTATTTATTTTTCAACTAAGCATTCTACCATGCTAATTAACCTTCCAAAACCTCATTTAAACCAACAAATATCAAAATCCCAACACAAAATACTAAATTCCCAAAATTCATCAAAAACCTAAAAATGTCAAACTTTGTAAATTGAAAGGAAATGAAAAGAAAAAGTGCACTAACCTTTAAAATAAACTTAATTAAGCTTGGAGA
>CANUEX010126115.1:0-13090 GCA_948099535.1 Jatropha multifida
CATGGATTTGAGGATGCCTTTGAACTTCATAGGAAACTACTATTTCTCATGTGGGTAATCTTTGAGCTGAACCAACTTTACAGAGCCATCTCCACCACAAGAAAGAAAACCATGAGAAACAACTTGAATATCTGTTACTGCAGCCTGTAACAGTTCAATGTGATTTTGCTTCAGCAAACCCAAACATCTAAGATCAATTACTATTTCAAATGAAAACAAATCTTGTCTTATTGTCCACCAAAATACTAAGTAGAAATTGTTACCCTGACAACTCCGCCAAAACCTCGTGTGCTTGGTTGCAAAAAGGTGCGCCTTTCGTGCAATTTGGGCCACTGGTAAACCAACTTGGCTACTTTGGCATCCCAAAGTTTAACATCTCCATCCTTGCTTCCAGTTAAGAATAAGCTGGTATTAGGTATGGTGCATATTTTGGTGACGCTTCCTTCACACAGATTATTCACTTAAAGCTGTCAGATCAATAGATAGATAAACTATATGCAGTTAGAATTCACATGGAGAGACAAATACATACCTAAGTGAGCCTTGGGTATATACCAAAGCATCCCATTCTGATTCTGATCACCAACTTTGTTACCAACCCCTGCTTGCATGTCAGCCTTAGAAGGCATATTGTTACTTCCATCACCATTATCAAAAAGCCTATTCCTTTTAGTCTTTCCTGTTGCTATGTACCGGAAGTCATGAAGTCCAACCTTATTAGGTATTGATATGGACATAGCATATTTAAAAAAAAATTTATATTCTGTACTAAAATATACAATTCAACAATAATCAACATCAATATATACAAGATTGAACATTCATTCCAAAGCCAAAATTTTCTCTAAAGTTCTTTATAGGTTTAGTTGATTCATCAATATCTTCTGTGTGTCAAGAATCCTCAATCTCCACCTTTATTTCCTTCTGCAATAAAAATCAAGAAAGAGGCAAAGAGCAATAACCTGAATACACAGAGAATTAAACATATACATAGTAAAGCTTCACTTTGTTGATCTATAAATTTCCAATAAAATGCCACTCTATTCTCTTATAAGAGAAAAAAAAAATCAAAAGGAGAATAGCTGCCTGACAATAAGGCAAATTAAAAATATTTAAGAGGAGAATATAATAGGTAATTTAGGAACTTTTTCTAAATTTTTAAACAAAGCACCAATGGCTTGGTAGATGTAAGGGTGGCCACAGTTCTGAAACCGTCAGTTCTGATTTTAAAAAATGTAGAATCGGAATCAAATTGGAAAATAACGGTTCCTATTTCAGTTCCTTAACAGTTTTTAAACAGTTATCTAACCGGTTTTCAGACGGTTCGCACAATTTTAAAATAAAAAATTATGGAATTTTTTTTTCAAAATTTAAAATTTAAATATTTATGAAACAATTTTTAAAAATAACTTTAAGAAAATATAGAAGGCTTAAACTTTAATTAGAGATTGGAAAAATTATTTGATAATAATTTTGAATTATAAATTAGAGAGCTTAGAGAGACTGAGAATGGAGAGAAATAATTTAGTGTGAGGAGAATAAAAATAACGAGGGATTTATAGTAAATTTAAAAATCTAATTTCTACAAATACTCTTAGAACTAGCCATTATAGTTGTGAGGAGAGATAATTTGAGGATTTAATAAAAAATTTTGAAAAAAAATAAAAAAATGGTATACCGGAAAGAAACCTTTGATTCTAATCGGTTCTCGATAGTTCTAAAAAATTTAGAACTAGAATCGAATTGCCACACTCCTGTTCTGGTTCCGATTCTAGTTGGTTTTAATTCCGTATGATTCTTATTCCGGCTCCAAACTGACAGTTTCAATTCCGAAAACCGGATTCTGGCCACCTCCAGATAGATGATAGCTCCAGTCAAACTTTTAATCTTTATAAGAACATTGAAAAAGCAGAGATGGTGTACTGTTGAGAGTCTTTAGTGCTCCATTATGCAAGGCAATAGCTAAAATCTCTAAGATATTTTTGTATAAATGAAAATAAATAAAATTAGATTTCAAAATTGAATTAACTTACTTTGTATCTCCTTATTAAATATTAGATTAGATTAAAACATAAAAAAAATATTCAAAAGATTATTAAAAATCAAAAAATTTATACTAATATAAAAAAAGAAACCTAAAATAATAGAGTGTTAAATCAGCTTTGTAGAGATCTCATTTTGATGATTTGTGATATTTTTTTTATCATTTTTTTCATTTAAATATATCAAGATTAGGTTGGAATTGGACAGTGGCGTGTCAAAATAGATTAAAATACGATCCCTCTCATAAGAAAATTAAATGGATTAGAATTGAGTCTAAATAGGTTCATATCATAAATGGCTCACGGACTGTCTCGTTTAACTCATTCATTTAGGAATAAAAATACAATTTCATATATATAGCATATCTACAAGGAGAAAAAAAAAGAAAAGAAAAGAGGATTTGAGAAAAACAAAAATCACCCAGAGAAAACATATACATATGGCTTTTGTTGTATAGTGTGTGCATGAAGGGTCCCTTCGTCTCTTTTATTGAATGCAGATAAGAATAACTCCAGGCTCCAGCCAGCTTGTGGTACGATTTGTACACCGTGTTATCAAATCACACGTCCAACTGGTTTGGGGCCTACGCTGCCGCTTTATTTGAAAACCTTTGCGTTTTCTTTTTGTTCAACTTAAAGCTTAAATTAATTAACCTACACTTATTCAAACTTATCTGCTAAGAGAGTTTTTACTTTTTTGCTAACAGATAAGTGTCAACTAATAGAATCGCTTATGCTCACCTTATCTCATAAATTCAATAATAAATATACAATAAATAGGAAAAAATACTAGAAATTTTTAAAAATAAATATCCACCTATGCTTTGTTGGATCTTGAAGAATATGATTTGTTACCGTGGCGAATTATCTTCTATTTGAGATATGTAAAAGCAAATTAACAATAGGCCATTTTAAAATAATAATAATAATAATAAATAGATTATATTTGTCCATATTAGGTCCATGGCTCTATTTATAAATCAAAGCGATGAAAATAGATATTTTTTAAAATATTATTTCTATTTTATCTTTTTTTTATATGGTCAGAAATATTATATTATTTTGATAAAAATTTATATTGTTAATAGTTTGGTTGACGAGGGAGGCCATGAACTCCGTTTAGCAAGTGTTCACCGCAATAATAATTCCAATCCTTACTTTTTCTTTTTTTTAGGAAAAAAGAAAAATAAAATAAATTTACTTGTGCAATATATCTCCGGTGAGTCTTGTAACATACTTGCAAAATACCAATTGGCTCGATTGCTCATTTCATTATAAGTTTTTTAGTTATTTTTATTATTATTTAATGTGGGGCTCATCTCCCCAAATAATAATATGAACTACATTTTGTCAAAAAATACAAGCTTGATACTAATAATAATTAAGAATTAAAACCAATTACCATTTTAATGTATAAAATTTATAAAATAATTAAGAATTAACACTAATACCATTCCAAAAATCAACCACCTTAGTTTAAAAAATTGGAAACCTTCAACCATCAACTCAAATGAGTCTTAAAATTCTCTCATTCAGTTTGAAATATGTGGTTTTGCTCAAGCGAAGGCTTTCCAGGATGTATAAACCGTTGCCTGCCTGCATGTGCAAGGCAAACAAAAGCATCTTTAAATATTGTAATGGAGGTTGCTTAATCTATCGCAAAACTGCAAGCAAATATTTGGATTCCAAGTATAGTTTTGCTGCTGCTATTGAAAATATTATTCATGACAATCCAGAGCTATTAGAACAACCCCTAAAAAAAAAAAAGAGATATTAGAACAAAGTCCTCAGCCTCGGCCCGCGGAACAAAATTCTCAGCGCACGGTCTAGTAAAATCATCATTAGATTGTTGTAAACATTTTTAGTTCTTATGCATTCGTATAGTTTTTTTTTTTAAATTTCCAAACAACTCGCTTTTTATCATTTAGTTGCTAATTCAGCCAAAAAATATTGACTATAAAAATTTTATATTTGATAAAATTTATTAATAGATATACAAAAAATTGTAGTAGTCGCCTACGATTAAAATAACGGCGGTGGGTAATGAACCAGGTAGTAGTTTTTTTTTTTTTAAGAGAAATACTATTAATTAAATAGAATAAAGAGGCAACAACTTAAATGGGATAGCATCCCACTCACGGAAGCTAGCATCACGAATGAGACTCCATGTTGACTTGTCTCCTAACCTATTTAATACTCATCTCAGATCTAGAAGCTAAAATATCTTTATAATTATTGATAATAGTTCCAGACTCAAAAAAATCAACGTCCTTAGACTATAAAGCAAAAAGGACCACTTGAGAATTGATAAAAATATTTCTGGGGGAGTGAAAATGCCTTTGAATCCATGCTAAACATGCACGTAGTGCTAATGCGTCCACCATTTGCAGGTCCCTGTAACCGGAAATTGTTCCAAAAATTGCACCAAGATATTGAACTTCTTCATCTCCAACCCCAGCCATTCAAAGATTGGAAAAAATGGCCCCATCGCAAAAAAATTGCCAGACATGACTAGTTGAAGCAATCATCGTAGGAAAGACAAGATGATGAACAACTCGCTGCCGATGACCTGAAGTTTATACACTGCCATTGTGAGACCTTTGTAACTGACCATGCTCATGTAAGCACTCATGAAGTGAGAGTTGTACTGCACGAAACACAGCCTCCACATCAAAGGGTTTTTGGTTCAAAACACAATTATTTCGGGATTCCCAAGCTCTCCCTGCAATAGCAACCACCGTCAGGATTTGATCTTCATCGTTAGCCTCCAAAATGTCCAAGAAAAATATGTTTGAAACTTATCATGTTAGTAGGCAAGATTACTCTACTCCTTTTTCATAAAACCTTCACCTTATCACAACCTATTAAAATGTAGTCAACATCCTCCTCCTTACAAAAACAACACTTCGCATCTGGCTCATGAAGTTTCACTTTTGTGGGAAGAACCCCTTTAAGAACCCGCCATAAAAAGTCCCTTATTTTTGGTGGAATACCCAATCTCCAAACTCTCCTTCAAAACTCCTCAATAGATCCCCCCACCCCTACTAAGAGGCTTAAGCGCATAATAGTAACTCAATTTCACCTTATACACCCCCTTCTTTTCATAATGCCAAATTAGTTGATCTTGATTTGGACCCCATCCTAGAGGAATGTTAAAGATTTCTCTTATGTCTCTTACACTAAAGAGCTCCATAACCTTCATGGCATTCCATTCTCTCCTATCTTTTGCAATTAAATCACTAACCCTCATATTATCATCAATAAATCCCAACCCATCTTGAATTAAGAATGAGTCCTCCTTTGGCATCCAAGAATCTTTATTAACCAAAATCTTTTCCCCACCCCCTACCTTCTGTCTATAATCATTTTTTAATATGTCTCTCGCTGAGATAATACTCTTTCATGTAAAACTAAGATTGCTACGTAAAGAAGTATCCAAAAAATTTCCTACAAGAAAGTATTTAGCTTTGAGAACACGAAAAAGAAGTGTGTTAGGATTATCTATCAAATGCCACCCTAAATTTCTCAAGAAAGCAATATTAAAACAATAAATGTCATGAAAACCCATTCCCCCATCTCTTTTATTAAAGCACATTCTATCCCATGAAAACCAATGAATACTCCTTTCTCCCCCTTTTTTCACACCCCACCAATACTTATTCATAATTTTCTAGAATTTATGACAAAAGGACAAGGCAACATAAATACACTCATACAATAAGAGGGTAAAGATTGAGGAACGGATTTCAACAAATTTTCCTTTCCTGCCCGTGATAATAGTTTATTACTCCAACTATTAGCTCTACCCCATGACCTATCTTTGATATAATTAAACACCCTTTTGTTTTTTCTATCAATGAGAGAAAGAAGCCCTAGATATTTACCCTCTCTTAGAGAATTATGAACCTTAAGAATAGTCAAAATAGAACCTCTAATAGTGTCTCCTGCATTAGGACTAAACATGATCCCGGATTTATCAAAATTCATAGTTTGCCCCGACACCTCCTTATACTCTTTCAAAATATTTTTCACTCATCTCCCCTCCCTCTCATTAGTTTGGAAGAAAAAGAATGAGTCATCGACAAGTAAAAGATGAGATACCCTAGGACAGCTAACACCTGCTCTAACCCATGAATCCATCCCCTTCGCTCAGCATCCTCAAGTATAAGAGATAACCCCTCTGAAAATGAAATAAAAAGATAGGGTGATAATGGGTCCTGTTGTCTTAAACCTCTCTCTAGAGTAATTGGCCTATAATATCACTATTACAAATCACCGAATATTTAATTGAAGAAACACACAACTTAATCCATCCTATCCTATCCATTTTTCAGAAAATCCCAACCCCTCCATCATTGTTTGCAAAAATTCCCAATTGACCCTATCATAAACCTTAGAAATATCAATTTTAAGAGGTGCTTTCTCCACATGTCATTTACTTTTCCTTTTCATATTATGGATAAGCTCAAATGCAATTAACACATTATCTTGGATATGTCTACCCAAGACAAAGCCAACTAGCTTAAAGAGATAAGAGACGAAAGGATTTTCTTGAGCCTATTATCTAACACTTTAGAAAATAATTTTATAATGGACATTACAAAGAGTTATAGGGCAAAAATCTACAACTGTCTCTTTTCTGTAGAATCGATCTTAAGGAAGGATTAGCCCAGCTCAGATTAACCAAAGACTCAATATCATCTTCCAGAAGCCACACGTTATAAAATCGAAAAAGAACCCTTGACCTATACCAGATTTTCGGACTTCCCTAAAACAACGACGACTTATGATCTAAAATTGGCGTCATTAGCACTCTAACTTGACCTTCCGAAAACATATCGAACCACCCCTCATTAACAAAACCTGGATCTAACCTCTCCTTAATCGGCTCCTCCTGATTCTATCTCTGTTCCCAAGTAAAGCGAGGACGAATAAAATTGATTTCAAATAGGTTACTATCTCCGACTGCCTCTCTAAATCCATGTAAAAGAAAATAAGGATGTGGTTACCCCCCTTCTTTCTCATCTTGTTGTAATGAATCATTTAAGTCACCAATACACATCCATGCCTTAATGTCCCTAAGGGCTAAAGCTCGAAGAAGATTCCAAGACATCCTCCGCCGACTCCTCTCCGAAATTCCTTAGAAACCCGATACTCGAATTACTTCAGAACCCTATTTAACATTCTAGTCGATGAAATTGTTAGTAAATCCAATAATCTAAATATCCATATCATTTTGCCAAAGCATAGCGAGACCCCCACTTCTACCAATACTAATCACTGCAAAACATTTGTTAAAACTAAATAAATTACCCAACTCCTTAACTCTGCTCTCTTGGACAAGAGTTTCCATTAAAAGGATGATGTCTAACTTATAAATCAAGGAAAATTCCTTGATTATTCGAACTTTCAAGGTATCAGTTGTTCCTATTATCCAGGACTAGCTGAAACATATTTGTGAGAAGTTCCAGTAGAATCTTTTCTAGAAGAAACCATTAGAACAATAAGTTTTTATTTTCTTGGCCTTTTCTTCGGATCCTCAGGCTAAGTAAACCCATCATCTTTTAACATGCCCAAATTTTCAACTAATAAAGCCAAGCTCCATTTATCTACTTCCATATACACTCCTTGCATGGTTGTAGCATAGGCATTGCCACATAAAGGGGACTGTACAAAATACACTGAGTTGTTCTCTACTATCTCACTATTTCCTTGGCCTGGTGAAACCAAAGCCCTTCCTGACTCATCACACAACTATCTACTAATCCTTTGTCCCTCCCTACGTAATGGTAGCCTGATTCGATCATCCCATGCAAGCTTCTGTTCCTCCTTGCGAACCCATAACTTTAAATCACAAAAGCTATTTGAGTGTCCTAACCTCCATACATGAAACAAAACACTTGTAACCTCTTATAAAAAAACTGAGTATATAAAACCTCACATGTCAGAATAATAAGTTTTTTCCTTTGCCTCGACGGTTGAGTGATATCCAAGGTAACTCTAACGTGCATATATCTTTGATGAGTTAGACTAATAGCTTTTGTATCATAATCAACAAAGGTTCCCACAAAATTACCCAAAAGTTTGTCCATAGCCTCTATCATAAAGCCCGGGGGAATATCATGAACCTGTACCTAGTAATCAACACATGTCAGAGGGACTGTAAGTGCATCCTCAGTCTCCTGTATATGATGCCAAACTAGCAATGCCTATTAAAATGCCATGGTGAACCTAACATCACTCTTTTCACATCTACTTCATTAAAAAATAAAATAAATATCATTTGACACCAAGATCTTCAATATCCACACCTCCTAGTAAGTGCCAAAGCTCAACGGAACTATTTCACATAGATAGAAAATTTACAAAATTGAGAGTGTGGAACATTCCCATGAGATGGAAATCGTATTTGCCCTTTTCCTGGCCTAGTGCACTCTTTATATGATAACTATCCTCCTTCTCCTCCAACAGAGATAACGCTTCCATAGTCTGCTCCATCCCAGATCAAAAACCTAGATTTGAAGGCTATGACACAATAGGGTTATAAAAAAAATTTAAGGAAGAAAGAAAAGGCAAAAATATTAAGAGAAATGAAGAATAAGTGGCTAGAGAACAAGTGAAAGAAAAGATAAGGGAGAACTTTAATGGATAATAGCGACAAACAACTCTAAAAGGGACCAAAGATTGGGTTTGCCATGGAAGCTAGGGTTTATAACTAAGAATGTAACATGCCACTTAGAGCATACGACAACCATAGTCCATGTATATATCTAATGATGGTAGTAGTTATTAATCATTGGAACAAGAATATTTTTTATCATATATTGAGAAAAAAATGATAAAATATAAATAATTTTAAAAAATTTTTATTTTTATTAGTTTCGTTTATGGATGGGTTACAAACTCGGTCTAGATAAATATAATTTGTAAAAATTTGATTGAATATCAGCAAATTAAGGTTCAATGCTTAGTTCTCTATGTTTAGAACAAGAATTTAATTGGAATTCTAAACTGTGTAGAATTTTCTTTTTATAGTTAATCTCCCACTTAGTAATTATTTGTTTGAGTAAAAAATAACCTTAAGAACATTTTTTTCAAAAAAGAAAAACCATTATTTCTTTATATCAAATTCTTGGTATTCATATAAATGGTTGAATTGTCTATATTTCTAGGTAAATATTATCTATAAAATGGCTAAATCATAAAAATACCTCAAACTTTACTGGTAGATTTAATTATAACATAAATCTAATTTTCTTCTTCTAGGACTCTGAATTTTAATTTTAGTTACAATAATACCTAATTTCAAATTGTACCTAATTTGATGAATAAAATATTATTTTTATAGACCCAGTTTAACCTTTTTTCCTAAATTAAACTTGTTCTCCACCACGTTATGAATATTATATATATATATATATATATTGGAAAATGAGGTATGTGTGTGTTGAAAATGAGGAGGAAATAATGAAATTACCTACACTAATTTTAATGAAAGTTTAAAAATCCTAAAATGTCATTAATCATTGATTATTTGATATTTAAATGTCATTAATCATTGATTAATTGATAATGGTTTGAGTTTATTAAATAACTTGAGTTTTTAATAATTAATAAATTTGAGGTTTTTAAGTATTTTTTTATTTATTGATTAAAAAAGTATATCATCATATTATTTTATTACATTATTCTATTTGAATTTTCAATTGTTTCAAAAAAATAGATTATTATTTTAATTTTAAAATAAACTTCAAAATGAGAATATATATATATATGTATATGTATAAAAAATGTTGCTTCACACATTCTATATATATCACTTTTAAAATTTTAAATTTTTTTATTGATATCTATCTATCTATATCTAAGTTTTAAATTTTTATATTTATAAAAACAATACTTTAATATTTTCACTTTTCAGTAAATATTGGTTGTCACCATATCATATAGTATTAGATCATTTTTAATTCCTGCAAAACAAATTGGATGATTTTCTTCTATAAACAAAAGAACTACACATGCTATAGCATTATATTATTTGATTTTAGAGTTTTATTTTTTTTATTTGACTGTCATGAACTCAAATCAACATCCAATAACATAGAATCATATTTATTTAATTTTTTTAAGAAATTGATGCTAATTAAAGTATAATCTTATCATTTTCAAAAATATTGAAGTCTAATCATAATTTTTTCATTTTATCTTCTATAATTATTTTATTAAACATAATTGGCTTTAAAGTTGTCCTATCATATTAAAATTAGTTTAAGAAAAATATTATTTGCTTATAATATGGATATTATTTAAATAGAGATAAATTTTAATTTAAAATTGTTATACATAAAATCATATCTTAACATAATATAAACTAGATGCAAACCCACACGTTGTGCGGATTGCTTTTTTATTTTATTATTAAAAATTATATTAAAAGTTACTTTTTTATTGTATATATGAAAATGAATATTTCTAAAAGAAATAAATATTACAACTTCAAAGAAATGAAGTAGTATATATATAGCGTTAATACATAAAATATAAAAGTCTAGACAATAAGTATTAGTTAAATTATTTTTGTAGAATTATAAATTTGAAAAACATAGAAAAAAAATTTATCTATAAAGATGACAATAATAAATATATAATTATTATAAATAAATAGATAAAAAAATTAAACAGTTCAAACTAAAAGAATTTAAAAATTTAAATATAAACTAGGTGGAAGCCTGCTTTGCGCGAAATGCTTTTTTACTCTATTACTATAAATTATATTAAAATTTATTTTTTATTGTATATATAAAAATAAATATTTCTAAAAGAAATAAATTTTATAACTTCTGAGAAATGAAAAAGTAAATAATATTTATGTATTAAAATAGCGTTAATACATAAAATAGAAAAGTCCAAGACAATAAGTATTAATTGAATTATTTTTGTAAAATTATAAATTTGAAAAACATACCAAAGGAATTTCATCTATAAAGATGATAATAATAAATATATAATTAGTATAAATAAATAGATAAAAAAATTAAACAATTCAAACTAAAAAAAATTCAAAAATTCAAATATAAATATAGTTAAGTATTTTAAATAAATAATAATTTTTTAAATTAAAAAGTATTTTAAATGATCTAATACAAAATAAAAATTTAAATTTGAAATATAGATATAGATAATTATTAATTTTTTAAAGGATATAAATAATTATTGTCTATAATTAAAATGATAATAAAATTAAAATTTAAAGGGCAATAATATTATTGACCATAAATGATAAGGTACCTCAATCTTTTTTTACTTATTAAATATATTTATTTTTAATATATCAAATTATTTTGTTATTTTAAAATGTATTTATTGAACTTAATATTTCTTTGCTATATATATAAACGAGAATTCACTTTGATCTAAAAGGCAAAATAATAATAATAATAATAATAATAATAATAATAATAATAATAATAATAATAATAAATAAATAAATAAATAAAATTATTATATTTCTATCTTCAATTTATTAATTCAGTTTTAGTGAAACTCTTTCAAAACTAATGCTAGGATTATATATATTATTATAATGATAATTACATGAATTAGAATATTATAAATAATATATATATATACACAAAGCAATAAATAAAAAATTTACAGTTTTATGCAATTTGCTAAAAATATAATATATTTAAAAAAATATAAATTGATTTATATTTAGCTTTTCTTTTCGTTCATCTTCATCAATATAAATTTCTCATACTTACAACTGTACACATATGACAAATATGACATATAACAAAAAAATATTATTAAATAAATAAAGATTAAAGATAAGAGAAATCATAAAATACACAAGAAAAGAAGACTACAAAAAAAAAGAGAGAGAGATCAAAGAGTTAACATTATCTTAATGGAAGAAGAAAATGCAACAATGTAAAGTAAATAAAAAAAATATAATCAAAACTCCGAATTGTAAAACAACAAAAGAAAAAGAAAAAAACTACCACAAAAGAAAATAATTAGAATTGATTGATATGAAGGTATTAAAAGTATATAATTAGAATTGATTGATATAAATAGAAATAGTTCTATATATAAGAAAAAAAATTAAAAGTATTAAAAGTTTCAATTTCAAAATTTAAAAAATTTAAAGATTTTAAAGTTTTAATTACAAAATTAAAAATTTTAAAGAATTAAATATTTTAAATTTTAGATATAGACATATATGAGATTAGATATAGGAAAAGAAATTTTTAAAAATTAATTAAAAATTCACAAAATTTGTAAAAAAAGAAAAAAATCACATACTCAAAGGAGAGAATACCAAGTAAGATTTTGAGATTTTTTTATTCAGAATTATATATATATATATATATATATATATATATATATATATATAATTAATCATTTTAAATAAATAACAAGTTTTCTAATTTAAAATGATCTAATAGAAAAAATAAAAATTTAAATTTAAAATATAGATATAAATAATTATTGTTCATGAATACTAATTTTAAAAATTTAATTATTTAGATATAATTTTTTAATATTTAAATAATAAAATTAAAATTTAAAGAGAAAGAATATTATTTTAACTATAAATGATAAGGTATCTCAATTTTTTTATTCATTAAATATATTTATTTTTAATTTATCAAATTATTTTGTTATTTTAAAATGTATTTATTGAATTTAATATTTTTTTGTTGTATATATATAAGAGAATTCACTTTAATCTAAATGATAAAATAATAATAATAATAAATAAATAAATAAAAATTATTATATTTCTCTCTCCAATTTATTAATTCAATTTTAGTGAAACTCTTGCAAAAATTAAATGTTAGAATCATATATATTATTACAAAAATAATTACATGAATTAAAATATTATAAATAATTAATATATTGTCACGACCCAAAACCGTGGGCCGGACCGGCACTAGGACCTAGGTAAGCTTAAGGCACCCGAGGCCCGTAGTAAGCCTAAACTATCACACTCCATCCCTATTATCATTAGACTATCGGAATAGTAAGCCCATATTATG
>CANUEX010126161.1:0-10295 GCA_948099535.1 Jatropha multifida
TATCTTTTATATTCTATCGATTGAATTTGGGTAAAAGATAAAGTCCATGGGACAATATTGCTTTGCAAAATAAATTATAATGTGGTTATAATTATGAGTTTTATATTTGCATTAAAGCAATGTCTCTAAATATTCCTGGTCGATGTTCTCCTCATTTTTGGACGATGATTAGAGCTGTTGAGACTGGTACATATTAAGTTCTTGCCTTAAGGAAACAGCTATTTTCATAAGCTGAGATATGTGTGATATCTAGAACTAATATGTAGGTGCTTGTTAGTTAAATAAGTCCATTGAATTGACCTGCATGAGAATTCCATATGGACAGTTACCTGTGTCTATGGAATACTCAAGTGATGGTTGTGTAAGTGATCCTTTGACTTGAGATTACTAAGTTGTCTTATATAGGGATGACTATGTTTTGATTCTTTGTTCACATTATTCATTTTATTAATAATAAGCAACGATTAATTGGACATAGTAGGAACTATATGGAGATACTTGTGTAATCAAGAGAGGATTCATCACCCTATGTAAATTAGGGAAAATGTTCTAATTGTTCTCTACTAGTATTGATTAAGAAATCCTTGCGCAAGGTAGAATGAAATTAGCAAATGAGATTTGGAATTTCATTCAACTGATCAATGGCTAAGGTTAAGAGACCTAACATGATTTAGTAAAGCAGACACACTCCATGCCTAATTACTAAATCGGAACATTAATGATGAAGGGATATTAATTACACTGATAAATCATGCTGAAAGGATAAGTCAAACCACTTTGACTTTCTAAATATTTGGGTAGTCTTGACATGTTGCTAGACAATATACTTGACCTTCAAATATTAATTAGTTAATATTTGTTGCCAACATATTTGGATCCTAGAAGGTCACACACATAAGAATGGATATCAGAAAGTGAAAACAAGAAGTCGAATCAAGTATGACTTGATTCCAAATGAGTTTTGTAGAGTTAAGGATAAAATTGTAATTTATATTTAATTACAATTTTACCTAGATTATTAAGTGTTAACTTAATTAATTTATGTCTAAAATTTATTAAGATAAAACTTAGATTAAATAAACCTAATATTTCAATTATGATTTATTTATTTAAATAGTTAAATAAATAAATATAATTGATTAAATTGAAAATCCTAAATAATATATGTATTATGATTTATTTATTTAAATCGTTTAAATAAATAAATAGGCACATATATATATAGTTATAATTTATTTATTTAAAAGTTTAAATAAATAATTATAATTAATTTATTTATGACCTACGGTTTTCCTATATAAGGTTTAATAAACAGTATAAACGCTCGAGAGTTGAACGTAAGAACAAGAGTTGTTACTCATAACCACAAAACAAAACAGAGAGCCTATGATAGCTAGCACCATCATACGCTCTAACCTCTCAACCCTCTAAAAGTAGTTTTAGAGTTTTTCGATTGTCCATTTGTGTGGATACTGCTAGAGGTCGGAGGTTTGGATGGCTTGTGGTTTGCGACAACCTAGCCCTGTAGATCAAAGTTTCGAAGAATTTGCGAAAGAGGTATTCTTCTTAACTAATTTTATTGCCTTATTCATTTAAACGGATCCCTGTTGGTATGATTAATTTGTTTTAATTATATTATTTCGTTGCGTATATATGATATCGAAACCCAACACAAATATCAAAGAAGGGAAATTTTTGTTACAAAAATCAATTATTTGATAGCAAGGCAAGAAGATGCACTTCTTTAAAATTCAGTTAAATAAACTTTCTTTAGCACCTTCATACTATCCATGTTATAAATACAAATCAATTCCAAAGTCAAAATTCACAATTTTCAAATCAAACATCAAACATACTCAAAGTACATGAAAATCATTCCTAATAACACATCAAAACTCTATCCTTAACTATTTAAAATTCTCCAAATAGTAACTATTCTAAACCATCCAAAAGGATATAATTAAAAATCATCAATAAACACCTTTACACATTACTACCTATTATGATATAGTAGGTCATATAACTATCATTATCCAAAACATCTATCCGCATTCTACCTCTAATAAAATTCATTACAGATATCCTTCTATGTCATGTTACTTACAGAACTTATATGTCATATATTTAACTTAGGTCACTTATATACTTACTCCAAACAAATAAATTCTCATCCTTACATGTAGTCCTAGAATCGCCTAAACCTATGCTCTGATACCACTAAATGTAACACCCACCACCCAATCTCGGACCGATGGTACTATTCACAGACCGGTAAATCATTATTCACCAATAATTTATTACTTACTTTGTCATGAAAAATTTACATCTTAACTTTAATTAATTAAGACCAATCACATAAAATCTAATTAACTCCACAAATATTAATTATGCCTAATATCATTATCGGGTCCAAATAAAATATTATTTCTCCCTCGGGTGATACCATTCATGACTCGTCCAAATAATATCATTTTAAGATCTGAAATTTTGGGGCGTTACACGACTCTTCATTTGCCTTGTCTGACCTATATAAAGGCCGATTTCACTTTCATTTTGCTACTCTTACCACTTCTTATTATCCAAAGCTTCTCTCTCTGGAACATCCTTCTCTCTCTAGAAATCCGAAATCTTAGTAAGTTTTCCTTCTTTTTTTCTTGTTCTTTTTGTTCAGTTAGGTTTTATGGGTTCATCTAGTACTGAGGATATCTCGATAATATTTGGGCAGCCGACTGGTGAGCCTTCTAATCGCCTTGGTGGTGAGCCTCATGAGGAGGCTGATTCAGGGCTAGAGGAGGCGAAGGGAAGAAAAGAAAATGTTAGAATAGCGGACATCCCTTTTGATATAGATGAGGGCGAGCTTTTAGACATTTATTACTCCTAAAACATTCCTTTTGAATATCAACTAGTTCACCCTATTGGAGACATGCGAGTTAACTCCCTGGATAAAGATTCCCTCATGCTGTACGAGGAAAGTCTTCATTCTGGAGTTCAGCTCCCTCTTTCTGCACCTCTCAAATCCTTCTTCAACAATTGTCAAATAACCATAAGCCAGCTCCATCCGAATAGCTTGAGGTTCCTTTGTGGAGTGATTGTGTTGGCTAAAGAGGATGGGAACAATCTGAACGCCGACGTAGTTTAGGAGCTCTACCATTTTTCCTCTCGCCCATCCAAAGATCATTGCGTTCTTCAAGCAAAGGCAAACTACAAAATTTTCTCCAAAAAATGGAAGATTTCCTCTTTAAAGAATTGAAAATCAAAGTATTTTATAGTGAAGTGTCTTGGGGGGTTCGGTATTCCGAAAAATTTCTCTGCGGACCCTCAACGTTTTTCACCTCCTTCTCCTACCACCTATGATCGAGGGGTTGCAAATTTCATAAGGGCTAGAGGGCTAGGGTGTGTGGATTTAAGGAAGGTGATAGCCAAAGCCCATCCTATTCGCTCACCCAACGGTCCCGTTAGACCAAACCCTTCCGACCACGATATCGTCTATTCCTTAGGTGTTTTTGGCTAGGATTATTAAAACTAACATTGTTTAGTTTTACTTTTTTGTCTTGTGCAGGCATCACTCCCAAGAAAGGAAAAGGCTAAAAAATGTTGAAGATTTTCGAAGCTATAAAATGGCAGGTGCCCTCTGATGTTCCTAGGGAAACTCCTCCTTCAGAGTCGACTACCGAGCTACCTCTTATCGCACCCTCTGTCGAGCTAGCGACAGATCCTCTTGCACCTGCATCTTCTGCTGAGCCTTCTAAAAAGAGGGCAAGAGAGGAACCTGATTCAGCTTCAGTTTGCCCTCCCGCTTCAACCTCTGCTCCTCCTCGTTCTTCTCGAACTAAGGTTGCAGACCTTCGATCTTATTTTGTTAACAGGTATGGATCTGATTGCAGCATTAGGGATGATGGCCCTAGCTGGGAGCTAGCTCGTGCTTTCTTGTTTCCTGCTGATTCTCGTTTCTTTAAGCACTTGGATGATTGAGTGACTACTGACTTCTTGAATCAATGTCTTCACCGAGCTATTAATGCTAATACCCTCTAGTACAATTGGTTTCAAAAGCTAAAGTATGCCAACATCGAACTAAAGGTAAATAAAAATGAGATGGAGATTACCTTGAGGGAGGCAACCAAGTTAATGCAAGATCAGGATGAGCACCATAAAGCTGAGCTGGCCTCTCATGATGCTGATATAGAAAAGTTACAAGAAGAAAATTGGGGCCTGTTAAATAAGAATAAGGGGCTGGAAGCTAAGGTAGGGGAGTTGGAAGGCAAGTTGAAAGAGCTGGAAGCTGAAATTAAAGAGCTAAAGGGGTGAGAGGAACCCTTGGATGATGATCTGGCGAGAGCCTGCTTGAGCCTTTGATCAAATATATTGGTTGGGTTTAAGGCGAGGCAGCCGGAGGTGGACTGGGATTGGATAAACGATATTTATGCTAAAGATGTTGATGGAAATGAGGAGGAGGATCGACCATACTCTTCTAGGGCTAGTTTGCCTGCTCCCTCTGAGCAGGGTAATTAAAAAATTTGTATAATCTTGTAGGCTTAGTGTAGGAATCCTTTGTATGTAAGACTTCTTTTTTCTTTTGACTTAATGAAAATCAGATGTTTAATCCTCTAGTCTCTTGTGTTTACTTAGCTTTTTCTTATTTGCTTTATTATCCAAACATATTATTGTTGAATAATGTTTGGCGATCTAAATTAATGTTATTACTTGGGCTAGTTGTTGGTAAATATAATTATAAGAGGTTTTTGCCTTAACAGAAAGTAACTTGGTAAATAATATATCAATAACTTAAGTGACCACCGTTTCTACTTTGATATGTTAACAGAATGTTAAGCCTTTTGGCGAGCTGTCCTTTTGAATTGAGAAAAGATGTGGGCCGCTTAGGCCACTAGCGAGCTGTCCTTTTGGATGGAAAAAGGAGTGGGCCACTTAGGCCATTAGCGAATTATCCCTTTGGATAGAGAAAGGTATGGGCCACTTAGGCCATTGGCGAACTGGTAGCTGCATATGGAGGAAAGGTTTTTTAAGTAAGATCATTCAGGAAAAACTTGATGCTTCTTGTCCTTTGATATTTTTGAAGGACAGGATGCATCAAGTGAAAAAACCTATGGTCTTATCATATTATTACTTTGAATAGAAAAGCTTTTTACACGTTATAAAGTGAAAAGTACAATATGCTCGCTTGAGCTTGTTAGCATTCCAAGTTCTAGGGAGTTCGACTCCTTTAAGTTTCCTCAGCTTGTAGGTGCTTGGTCCTATTTGTTTAGATACTTCATAAGGTCCTTCCCAATTTTGCCTAAGCTTTCCGACTCCTATCGAGCCTTTAGTGATTTCTACCTTTCACCAGACCATATCACCTTCTCCGAACTATCTAGCTTTGACCCTTCTGTTGAAGTATCGTCTTACCCTCTGTTTATACACATTAGTTCGTGTTGCAGCACTTTCTCTAAGTTCCTCTACTAAGTCCAAGCTAATTTTTAAGCTTTTGTTGTTTCCCAATTCATCGTATTCTTCAGTTCTTCGACTGGGTAGACCAATTTCCACTAGTATCATTGCTTCTGCTCCGTATACTAAGGAGAATGGTGTTTGCCCTATTGTGCTATTTAGCTCATCTACCCGGTTTGCCTTTTCTCCATCTAGCCTTTTCTTTAGCCCTTGCAGGATGGTTCGGTTGGTGACTTCAGTAAGGCTATTAGTTTGAGGATGAGCTACTGATGTAAAGAGTAAACTAATGTGTCACTCCTTGCAAAAAGATCTAAAGGCTCCTTAGTCAAATTGCTTCCCGTTATCAGCGACTATCTTGTGAGGAACCCCATACCTAAAGATGACATTATTCTTAAAGAAATTGATGATCCGAGCTGGTATAATGGTGCTAAGGGCCTCTGCTTCTACCCACTTAGAGAAATGATCAATTGCGACCACCACAAACTTCCTCCAAGCAGTTGTTATGGGGAAAGGTCCTAGAATGTCTATTCCTAACTGAGCAAAAGGCCAAGCTGAGGCTATCAACTGTAGCTTTGATGAGGTTTTCCTAAGCACTCTATCATACTTTTGACAAGTCCTATAGTGGCGAATGTAATGGTGAACATCACTCTTCATTGTAGGCAAATAATACCCTGTCAACATGATCTTCCTGAGTGTTGCATCTGAGCCCTCATGAGCTCCTCCCACTCCATTGTGTATCTCCCTTATAATATAGTTTCCATCTTCTCTGGTTACACACTTGGCCCAAGGATGTGATTTTGATCTCCTATACAGCTCTCCATTGTCTAGTGTATAGTTTGTCGCTTTTCGATAGAGTTTAATGGCTTCCCATTTGTCTTCTGGCCGAACGTGGTTTTGCATAAAATCTATTATTGGGCGCATCTAACTATCTTCATTTTGGGTAACTAAGACCTCCTGTTTTTCGAAGCTCGAAAAGTTTAGTTGTTCGACTATGACCCCTTCTGCTAGGGTTTCCCATTGTGAAACGGCTTTGCCTATGGCATCCACTTCTCTATTATTTGCCCTTTCTATCTGTAATAACTTTCAAGTACCTCCATTTTCTTCTAGCTTGTTTAGGAGGGATGTGGCCAGAGAATGATATTTAACTAGGTTCGGCTCCTTGATCTTGAATGTACCTATAATTTGGCTTAACACAAGTTATGAGTCTGAAAAGATATGAAGGACTGGAGGCCATACCTCAAGCGCCAACATGAGTCCTACGATCAAACCTTCATACTCTACTCTATTGTTGCTTGTTGGAAAACCTAAGCAAGCTGCATACTGTACCTTTATCTTCCCTAGCCCCTATAAGACAACTCCTACTACTGCTCCTAGGCTTCCTAGAGCACCATCTGTATGAAGTTTCCATATGTCACCCTCGAGGTTTGGCATTATAGATTATAGGTCATTTATTTGGCCTTCACCAGAGAACTCAGCGGCAAAATCAGCCAATACTTATGCCTTCATTACCATATGAGATTCAAACCTGATGTCGAACTCCCCCAGGTTGATTAACCATTCCACTAACCTTCCTAAGATTTCAGCTCGGTGCAAGACCTTTCTTAATGGATGGTTTGTGCGGACAACTATGGTATGTGATTGGAAATAATGATGCAGCCAATTTGTCGCTGTAAGGATAGCGAAAGCCAACTTCTGCACACATGGGTACCATAACTCGGCTCCTTTGAGGACTTTGCTCACATAGTAGACAGGGTATTGCTCACCATCTTCTTCCCTGAGTAGCACAGAAGCAATAGAGTTCTTAGTAGCTATAAGGTACAAATAGAAAAGCTTCCTAGGTCTGCTTAGGAGTAGAGTGGAGGATAGAAATTCTTTTATTTGGTCGAAGGCGAGCTGACACTGATTGTCCCATTTGAAACCTTTCAACTGTTTCACCATTTGGTAAAATGGTATGCACCTTTTGGCTGAATAAGAAATAAATCTTCCAAGGGTGGTTATTCGATCGTTCAATTACTGAAGTTCATGAATGTTGACAAGTGGTCTCATTTCTAAGATTGCCCTGATTTTTCAGGGTTCACCTCTATCCCTCTCTGAGATATAATAAAACCCAAAAACTTTCCTGCTTTTACCCCGAAAGTGCACTTTTCTGGGTTGATCTTGATGCCGAACTTATTCAAGATTTGAAGTGCTTCTCGTAGGTCTCTAGGATGATCAGCAGCTAGGATACTCTTCACTATCACGCCATCAACATACACCTCTACCATTCGCCTAATTTGTTCTCTAAACATGTTGTTAACTAGGCTTTGATATGTTGCCCCTGCATTTTTTAACCCAAAAGGCATAACTTGGTAGCAATAAATGCCTCAGTCTATAACGAAACTGGTTTTTTCTTCATCTAATTCATTCATTCTTATTTGGAGATACCTTGCTGCCACATCTACAAAACTGTACACCTCATATCCAGCTGTTGAGTCAGCCAACTGATCAATGTTAGGCAAGGGGTAGGGATTTTTTCGCCAGCCACTCTAGGTAGTCTACTTCCCTTATGGGCTCAATAAGAAAGTTCATTCCAAGCTAACACAGGGTTAAAATCAGAGGGTATGGTTGTGAAACCATTTTTGTAATCGGTGAAACCCAAATGGTAATTAAGGGTATCATAGGTAAGGGCAATGTCTGTTCCCAACAATTGAAAAGCTATGGTTGGATGTTTTTAGATTTTTGTTTTCCTAAGGGAACTTAGAAATTGAAGAGTAAGCTCTTTAAAAGAGGGAAAGTGATTTGCCATAAAATTTTCCCATCTCATTGCTTGAAACAGAGCACGCAAAGGGGAATCAAGGGATAAAGAGGAGAAGACATTGAGGTCTAGATACCTGGTGGAGGTGAAGCTTCTGTGCTTGAGCTTCTCGTATAGACACTACTGGTGGTGTTATTGTCGTTCAAGGCGAGCCGCTCGTTGTTCTTCTCTAGTGACAACGCGCTTTCTCTTTCTAAAGGTGGAAGGTTCAATTGCTGGCGGAGGAGATTGTGGAAATGATGGAGCTTGTTTGGGTGAAGGTGATGGTGGTCCATGGGATCGGGTCCGGTGTACGGTGAGTTGATTGAAAGGAACACTAGGGAGCTTGACTCTGACCATGGCGTGGTGATAGTGGCTAGAGGAGAGTGTTTGCAACGTGGAGAGGAGGGGTGAAACGATGTGAGAGGGGTGGTTTGTGGTGGGCGTTGGGGTTTGGTGGAAAATGGAGGTTATTCAGTAATTTTAGGGAAATTTGAGTTAATTTTGGGATTGTGGTGGTTGGGGTTTAATTGAAAGGGGTTAAGATTTAGAAGAGGGGTGGTAAAAATGGGTTTTAGAGTTGGGCTTATGGTTTTTTAAAAAGAGAAAGAGGGTTTGGGTTAAAAGATTTGGTGGGCTTTAATGAAATGGAAATGGGCTGGTGTGGGTTGGTTTGGGTAGAGGCCCATGACTAAAAATGAAAGAGTAGGCTCAAAGTCCACATTTCAAATGGAAGGATTTGCGCTAGTCGAAACGATCGTCGAGAAGGTCATTTTGTTGATTTTTTCGAACTGATGATCCAGAACTGGTCCAGCTTGAGAAAAAGAAATTATGAAGCCATTTTCACCATTTTATTCATGCATTTTCACAGAGATAAATGAGAAAATAAATTACAAAAATTATGAGAAAACAAATACACTCATATTACTTCATTATATTCACATCAACCTAGGAAATATATACACAAAATTATTTTTTAATAAAATATGGTCTAGCAATTATGTACATATACCATGTCCTAGGCTCTCATCTAAGCAAAAGGTAACTAAAGAGTGTGAAAGGCAGTGAAATTAGTCAAGGACGGTGGGGACCCTAGGGCTCAACCCTTAGGAATCTATGAGTTGGTGCATAAGGACCAATAGGCGGTAGCTTCGACGCTTTCCAAATGGATGATAGTGGCATTGTTGGAGCTGGTTGAAGGGTGAACATCTCCATTTAAGATAGGAATGGTACGTTCAATTTCCATTGGTAGGTCTTCTTCAGGGTCATCTTCTTCCTCTAAATGTTCTGGTGGTTGACTAAATGTGCCATGCATGACCATCTCATCTTCTAATTCTTCCTCTTTAGTAGCTTCGCCGCTCCCTTCTTCATCTTCTGACATTTCGGCAACTATATCACTCGTTTCCTCACCTACACATGCTATGGGATCTCCCTCTAAGTTACCATTCTTAGCTAAAAAGTAAAAATATCCCTCATGTCTAGTGACCACTTTCATGTTAACAAGTGAGCTCATACTGAAATTTTCTTTTTCAACATTTCTAATAGGGCATTCTGCATATCCATCATCAAATACAATGAACCTGTAACATCCACCACCTAATCCTAGAGGACTAAACGACAAATGCCAAATTCGGTGCCGAAGCACCGCCTTATCCTACTTAATAATCAAAAACGCCTTATCCTACTGCATATCTCTTTAATACACATAAATACATAACTTAAAATACTTAGAAATCAATGTTTACAAGACAAAACACATGCCTTACCACCTTAGGGTGGTTTGGCCTCTTTAGGTAAATCAAAGGGGAAATGTTCCCTTCCATAAAACACCATAATTCAAGTTAGAAATACTTAGTTAAAACATTAAAGACCTTTACTTGACACATTCACCCTTAAAAACCCATTTTTACACATTTAAAGCTTTCTTTAAGTTTTGGAAATTCCTCAAACATTAGTATTCAAGATAGAGGTTTAAACCATCATTAATTTACTTATTAACAAACTTATTTAAGTCAAAATCAAGCACGAAAATCAAAGAAAACTTTGTGCCCTTCACCCACATAGGTTTGTCCATTCATAGTTT
>CANUEX010126255.1:0-19729 GCA_948099535.1 Jatropha multifida
ATAATATGGGATTACTATTCCAATAGTCAAATGATAATAGGGATGAGTTGTGATAGTTTAGGCTTACTACGGGCCTCGGGTGCCTTAAGCTTACCTAGGTCCTAGTGCCGGTCCGGCCCACGGTTTTGGGTCGTGACAATGTGTGGCTATTTATTTATTTAAATAATTTAAATAAATAAATTATAATATATATTAATAGGATTTTCAATTTAATCAATTATATTTATTTATTTAACTATTTAAATAAATAAATTATAATTAAAATTTTAGGTTTATTTAATCTAAAATTTATCTTTATAAATTTTAGACATAAATCGATTAAGTCAATACTTAATAATCTAGATAAAATTGTAATCAAATATAAATTACAATTTTATCCTTAACTCCACAAAACTTATTTGTAATCAAATTATACTTGATTCGATTTCTCGTTTTCACTTTCTCATATCCATTCTTTGTGTGTGACCTTTTAGGTTCCAAATATGTTGGCAACAAATATTAATTAATTAATATTTGAAGGTCAAGTACATTGTCTAGCAACATGTCAAGACTACCCAAATATCTAAAAAGTCAAAGTGGCTTGACTTAACCTTTCAGTGCATGATTTATGAGTGTAATTAATATCCCTTCATCATTAATGTTCTGATTTAGTAATTAGGCATAAAGTGTGTCTGCTTTACTAAATCATGTTAGTTTTCTTAACCTTAGTCATTGATCAGTTGAATGAAATTTCAAAATCTCATTTGCTAATTTCATTCCACCTTACACAAGGATTTCTTAATTAATACTAGTAGAGAACAATCAGATAATTTACCTAGGGTGATGAATCCTCTCTTAATTACACAAGTATCTCCATATAGTTCCTACTATGTCCAATTAATCGATACTTATTATTCATATAATGAATAATGTGAACAAAGAATCAAAACATAATCATCCCTATATAAGATAGCTTAATAATCTCAAATCAAAGGATCACTTGCACAACCATCACTTGACTATTTCATAGACATATATGAAATTCTCTTGCAGGTTAATTCAGTGGACTTGTTTAAATAACAAGCACCTAGATATTAGTTCTAGATATCATATAAATCTCAGCTTATGAGAATAGCTTTTTTTCTAAGGAAAAAACATAACATGTATAAGTCTTAACAGCTCTAATCATTGTCCAATAATGAGGAGAACATCGACCAGGAATATTTAGAGACATTGCTTTGATGCAAATATAAAACTCATAATTATAACCACATTATAATTTATTTTGCAAAGCAGTATTGTCTCATGGACGTTATCTTTTACCAAGATTCAATCAATAGAATATAAAAGATAAATAAATGTCTTTTATTAACAATCAAATATTTATTATATCCAAAATATAACCAATCAAATTGGCTATAGGGCATATAACTAACATGTCCCACATTAGACTAATTAATAGACACATCAATTTTTCCATAACCAACATTTAAAAAATGACCTTCCAAATCAAGTTTCTTAATTAAAAACAAATTTCATTACATAAACAGTACATAGAAAATATTTTTTTAAAATAAAAATAAAAACAGAATCTAAAACTAAGGCAACTTCTCCTAGGAATTCGACTTTGACTTTATGTCCATTTCTTATGGTAAAAAATCTTTTAGGTTCACTCGCTTCTATTTACTTTTGAACCCCTACAAGGTATTACAAATATGAATAGATGCACCAGTATTAATTCACCAAGAATTAAGAGGAATATTGACTAAATGGGATTCAAAGCAAATATGAGCAAAAGTGTTACCTTCCATATGTTTTGAGTGGATCTTATATTTTGTGCACTCATGTCTCCTAGGACCCTTCTTCTTACAAAACCAACACTTTTATTTATTCTTTATGTTAGCTTTAATACCAAGATTGTGAGACTAACCATAGTTTTCTTTAGGACCCTAACTTTAATTACTAACCCCCTTTTTTTTCTCTTATGGATATTTTGGGTTGAAGATTTAGGTTGGGAAACAACTAAAGCAGTTGCTTTTTTCACCAAGTTTTCGACAAATTTTTGTAAAAGTCATTTTGCCTCTTCTTGAGAACATTTAGCTATAAGCTCATTAAAGGACCATTTTTCTTTCATAGCATTATAAGCAATTTTGAGCAAACTAAATTGAAACGGGAGAGTATTAAAAACTGGGTGAACAATGAACTCATCAAGGAGGACAATTTTTAGCACTATATCATTTTTGGTAAGTAAGCATTTTATGGATGTACTCTCTTACCCTACCTACCTTTTCATATTTCATACCCACAAATTTTCTATAAGCTCTCTAGATTCAGCCTTATCAATTTCTAGGTGTAAATTGCTTATGGCATCAAAAAGAGTTTTAGCATTATCGCTATTAGGAACAAAACCGAAGATATGTTCAGCTACAAACTTCTTAATAGCCATCACAATGGCAATTTGCTCTTGTCCAAATCTTGTGGGCATCCTTTTGCTTGGAAGTACTAATTTTTGAGGGTACATGAGGCTTAGGCTCAAACAAGGAAAAGTCTAAATCACTTATTCCTAAAGCAAGTTCAATGTCCAATTTCCATTGTTTATAATTGTCTCCAGTTAAAATCTCAATGCTAGTAGATTGGTTGTTGGCAACAAAAGTAACTATTCAAGAGATTATCTCAATAAATATAAGAGTAAATAAAATAATGAGCAATTTGAATTCAAGAATAAGCTTTATTCTAATGAGAGTCCAAGTGTATAATTATAAAATCTCTTTTGGATAGATAATACAACATACAAATAGGTCTCTCTAATATCAGAGTAACATATATTGTAACACTCCATTTTTTAGTATCTAAAATCGTAGTTTATCGGTCCAGGACTTAGTATTATTTTGGTCCGAAAAAATTACTATTTATGTTTTATATTTTTTTTAATATTTTTGGAATATGTATGCACGATTTAGATGGGTAGAAAATAAGTTATGAATATAACGGTTTAATTAAATTGAGTGGTTATGATTTTATGATTATGTGTTTTCTAAGTGTAACATCTGCACCAGATGAAGTGCTAGCTTGAGATATTAGCTTATCTTAGGCAAATCTCATATCGGCTAAGCACAAGGTGTAACTAAAATATGTAAGAATGAGCAACCTCTAAACTAATAAGAGACCTTTTAGGCTATTGAGTGGATTCTAGCCCAAGAACAAAACTGTGCGAGTCTGAGTGGGTTTGGCCCAAAGCAAAAATTATCTTGCTAGGCTTGCACTATCATATATATAGAAAACATAGACTCCCAAGAAATAAAATATATCCCCCGTTTGGGTAGATATATTTTTAACCTATGAATTCTCCCTAATATTAAATTCCATTAAACCTTAATTTATTATATTTACTAATCCTTTTTGGGTAGATTAATATATATAAAAATCAGAAAAATTCCATCTTATGTACATCGTGTCATGAAAATTTATAAATTTTTATGAATAACTCACTTTGGTGTAGATATTCATATCAATCTAGCAAGAAAATATTTTATGCCCAAAAAATTCTCTTAATTAAAAAAACCATATCTCCAGGATATGTACATAAGTTGTAAATTGAAAAGGAAGCGATACAACATTTATGCTTTGATAATAAAATCAAGACTAATTGAAGAACCAATAATTCAAGAATTCTATAATCAATTCAAAACACCCAAGTGTTTAGATTATCGATTCAATCACATATGTAATCCACAAATCATAATCAAATTTCAATTTATATAAGTAGGCTTTGATACCACATATTAAAATTTAAGTGCCTATGATACTCATATAAAATTGAAATTATAGAAAATAAAATAACTTACAAGTTCTCTTGTCTGCTTCCATTGACACCATCTTGATCCTAAAAGCTAGATTGAACTCAATAGAAACAGTCACGCACAATTGTCCATGGAACGACTAGGTGCTTCCTTTGTATGTCTTCAAACTCCTAGTGGGTGGAGAATAACTTTGTGTTTTTACAGTGTAGACTAGAGAGAAGATATAGCCTATATATAGGAGAGACTATTAAGGTCTTCCATCAAAATCCTAATAGAATATACAATCCTAACCCAAGTTAGGATTTAACCACACTTAACCTAAACACATTTAACTAGCCCATCAATATTTTAATTATCACTTCTTAATAATGGGCTTTAATTATAAAGCATGACCAAAATATTTTATAAAACCAAATAAAACACAATCAATAAAGCCCAAATAAATAAATATCTAACACAACATGCTCAAATTATTTCGATCATGATTTCTAATGAGTAATTAGGTTCAGTGCCATTAGCTATAATTAGAAATCTTTTCTTTACAACTCCGAAAGCTCTCTCAATGACATTACCCAATGATACATGACAATGGTTAAATAATTCTTTGGCATTTTGAGGTCCACCTCTTAATTAAATATTCTTTCATATGATAATGAACACCTTTATAAGGTGTGAGCAATCTACACCGCAATGGGAATTCAACATCCATAAGATAAAATTTACCTACTAAAAAGATCAATAAATGAATGTATGTATCCAACATACATTTATTTATCTAATAGTTTTCTTTTAAATATTACAATTACCGCAAGGAATTATAAGCTTATCTTCTATAGTCAATGAATTTTTGAATATTCTTGAATCAGATGTAGTGACTTCCCAACCAGTAAATTTCATATCAAATGAATATGCTGCTAAAACATTTTGTGCTGGTCAATCTTTTCTCTCCCGAAATTTAGGTGCTTCCTCTTTTGAAACTTTTACGGAATATGCGTGCCATCAATTGCACCAATACAATCATATATGTATAGTTTCATATTCATCTAATTATGCCTTTATTTTATGAATTATAAATAATGTAAATTGTAATTCATATATGGATGAATTTCTTATCTTAAAATATAGATAATATTGACTGTTATTAAAAATTTGTGGAGGAACTTGAATATCGGTGAGTTGTTTGAGGAAATCATCTTTTAATGTAATAACATCTTTGAGCACATTATGAAAATGATGACTTACTGCTCACCAAAACATTGAAAAAAGAAAGTCACTGCTCGATTTCTAAAATTCTAGCCTAAGATGTGAATAAATTTGGCTACTTGCTCTGCTATTGTTGCATGTTTGTAGTCTTTCAATAGACCAGTTGATCTTAGTTTCCCACGAAATTGTCAAAATGCAATAGGACTCATACGTATCAAAGCACGACATTCTGCGTCATTGCTACTAAGTTGAGCCATTAACTTTCGACGCATTACATGTCTTTATATATTATTACCATGACTTTTTTGTATAACCATTGCTTGCATGTCCAAGAGAAATAAAAAGTGAAATAGGTTGGACTACCACCATGGTTTTTTGTTTTTACTAATTATCCATCATGCTTCTCCATATATATTGAAAATTTTGTAAATTAGTTGATATGTGATTATAACATATCTTCTATAGTTTCAGTTACATCATTGTTCATAGTGTCTTCCTCGTCCATATATTATACTACACCATTACATCAAATGTAGTTAATATAACAAAATTTTTTTAGTATATATAAATACGATCATGCAAGGAAAAAAAGTTATAATTATTTTTTCCTATTCCTATTGCCAACCCTTCCGATGCATAGTAGACATCAAGTTTTGGGGCCTATATTTTAGACAAAAAAATAAAATAGTATAAAAAAATCAAAATATATACTCTTAATAGATAATAAACAACAAATTGATCATGAGCCTAAAGTCCAACATCTAGAAAAAAAATGTTACTTTCTTCTTGTCACCATGAGATGTTTAAATCAAAAATAAAAATAAATTATGCTTATGGATTGTAGTTTTTTCTCAATACCAAGGTGACCACATACAATAACAAATAAAGACAAAATAATTAATATTTTCATTTTCAATCTTATTAGTAAGGTTATAATTTAAGAAATAAGAAAAAAAGATGGAATTAACGTGTAGCCAAAGAACCTTTTATTTGTTGAGAAACCAAAACGAAAATTGCAGATTAAAATGTTTTACTTGTTTACATCAACTTATTGCATGTGTGTTTGTACATAATCATGCTACCACAAGCCAATTTAAAATGCAAAAATATGCATTTTTTTTCAAAGAAGTGATCCCCGTTAAAATGTGACACGTGACTTGTTCCTCTGTATGTTTTTGACATTTCTGGCTTAAGATTAAATTACATTTTCTAGCAGAATAAAGTAAAGATCAAAATTTTTACCTGTGATTCAAAAAACTGTGTATATATATTTTATGAATTGCAGCTATTCTATATCATTTCCCTCTATAGTTAATCATATATAGCAATAAATTAATATTAGATATTTGATGAAGCCTATAAGTCTTCCCTACAATAGTGGGCGCAGAGGGCTATATTATTAATTGAAGTGCCAATATTATTAATTGTTTATAGACTGATGTGTTCAATTGTTTTAGATTTAATTTTAAATTATTTGTTAATTTTTCCGCCATAACATATTTATGCAAGTGGTTAATTAAGAGACAATTCCAAAGCTTCTTACTAAACCGTATGCAAGAAAGTGACATACAAATTCATAAATTGTTGCAAGCTCACCAGAAAAGCAGACTAAGCTATCATAAAACTGAAAAGAAATAATACAAATGTGTAGTTTTAATACTAATATCAAGATGGATATAAATAAAAACAAATAATACATATATTTATTTATATAAAAAATAAATAATAAAAATATTTATTTAATTATAAAAAAAGAAATAATATAAGAACATGCTTTATTTTCCCATCTTGATATCCATCTACAGCACAACCATTTCAAAACTTGTCTCGTTAAACACTACACATTTGCCCCTTCACCCATAATCTAATTATAACTAATAAATTGCTTTCAATTTAGTAGGACACAAGATCCGAAGGTAAAGAAAAATGGTTTTCTATGAAATTGCAAATGAATTTATACAATGTATAAGGTCATAAATAAACTGAAAAACACAAAAAAAAAAAAAAAAAAGAGAGAGAGAGAGTCAGTTTCAAGGTACATACCTAATCCGCTGCTTCTTGAATCTTAAATCTGGTAGAGCATCCAAGATTTATGAGGTTAAAGAGCTTTAATGGAATTTAGATAGAGAAAACTTTTTCACACATATTACGAAGTTAGTTTAATTGTGTTTTTGCCCCCAAAATAGCATTAACTCCCTCCCAACTTTCTCTACAAGGCCACACTGTGAGCCCCCTCCCAATAGCCATGGGAAAATTCGAAGGATGGAGTCTAACCAAATCGGCTCATTAGTTAGTTCATCATGAAAACTGGGTGGAACTCCTTATGGTTCCCTTTTTTGTTTAATTAAATTGGTTTTGGCTCGATTAGTGCTCAAATGTGTCGGGTTGGCTCTTTGGAGCGCTTTGACAAGTATGCGATGTGATAGATTTGCCACCTTAGTTTGTTTTTATTTTTAGGGAAAGACTAAGAAAAAAACCTGTGATGGACTCCATTTTCAGTGTGTCATAAGGATAAAATGCACTAGCCTCGAATCATTAGATTTGGGAACTAGATTTTTAGCTTCTTTTTGTGTGAATCAACAAATTGGGTCATAATTGGAAAATCAAAATCAGTGGTTTGCATGAATGTCAGTTTATCAATGCGTGATCATACTAATAATGCATGACAATTATAGTCAAAGCATTAAAAAAGCATAAATAATTGAAAGACATGTGTAATTTAGAGGAAAGCCCAACTTTAGCCTCATTTATCGAGGATTCTAGGTCGTGCAACACATTCCCTTAGATCCCGATCGGTCAGTTTGGTCGGTGTCCCACTGCCTAGGCTAAAATCCATAGGTATGTCTTCGTACCTCCTTTATATAAGAATCAGGGCGCACGAAATTCTACAATCAATTAGGATGTTAGGGTCATGAAGGTGTCACTCAAGGAGTGGGCTTAGGGGTTTCCTGGGCAACCGGGCTTTGATTGTAAGACTAGTTTTATCGGTTTTCCCAGATAGACTGGGCTTAAGCTTGCAAGGTGCCAGACAGACTGGGCTTAAGCTTGCAAGGTGCCAAACAGACTGAGCTTAATTAATAAAGTTTTGAGTTTTGAATGATTTATACCCTTATGCTCGTGATGCGACCAGATCAGAGCTCCACGGTGGTAATCGACCAAAAAGGTCGAGGCTTTCTCCAAATAAAGCTAAGGAAGGACATGAGGACCTGAGTTATAGTCTTATACTTACTAGTGTTAATTAATGGATTATTAACTAATTCTTAAATTAATTAATAATCTGTTAATTAATCTGTTGATTAAATGAATTAATAATCTGTTAATTAAAACTTAGGAGGATCGGGCTTGACAATTGAAATAGTGCCAGACGGACCAGGCTTAATTGATAAAGTTTTGAGTTTCAAATGAATTATACCCTTGTGCTTGTAACGCGACCGAATCAGAGCTCCACATTGGTAATCGACCAAAAAGGTCGAGTCTTCCTCCAAATAGCTAAGGAAGGGCATGAGGACCTGAATTATAGTCTTATACTTATTAGTGTTAATTAATGGAATATTAATTAATTCTTGAATTAATTAATAATAAATGAATTATCTAATAGCTTTTGTCTAAGGAAGCAAAAAGTGTCAGTGAAAGTCTAAAGGATCAACCTTTGAGTGCAAAGTCGACCTTTAACTCAACTAATGAAGAAGAAGAAAGTTGGACTATATTGCCTTAGAATCCCAAAAGAGAGAATGAGAGTCGCTGAAACTTGAGAAGCGCTTGATCAAGCAAGAAGAGGTGCCTGAAAATGAGGGAGGAGTGCCATATTTATAGGGTAAGGGGGGTTATGCTAGGGAGGAATTGGTGTCGATGTCCTCCTAATCAGCACTAAGATGCCCCTAATTGGTGCCGATTAAGGGTCTCGGTGCATCCAAAATTGATACCAATAAAAGGGTGATCGGTGCCAATGTTGGGCTATCTGCCACTAATCTTGGCATTTTACCATTCTATCGCTACCCTTTGGTTTTAGGGCTTTGAGAGGTCCGTTTAGGACCCAAACAACGTCTGATCGAATTGATTCTCACATCGTTGGAACTACAATAGAATTTTCTTGAGCCTAATGCTGAAATTATGGTCAACACACTCATGCAGGAGAGAGAATTTTAGTGCATTTAATTAAGGATTAAAAGTTTGATTCAGTGTCTTAGGCAATAATTAAGCAAAGAAAAACTATAAATAAAAAATTCAAAGTGATTGAAAATATATTTAGCAATTAAAAATAAAAAATTTTGAAGTAACTAAATTTCGCTCCAAAATTGATTTGAAGTCGCAAATGAAAATTGAGCGGAATTTTTATGCATTTGGAGCAAATTTTTATTTTTGGAATAATAAAGAGTCTCTTCAAATTTCACAAACTTACTTTATAAAAATGGGCAATATGAACCCACCAAATTTGTTTGATCTTAACCTTATCCTAGCAAACTCAATTGCAATTGAAGAAGATGTGTCCATATTCAAAAACTTATCCATAGATCTTAACTCTATTTCCATTGAGGAGGGACATGATTTTATAGAGAATCCAATCATACAATCATCAAATAGTGTTCCACATATGACAAGAAGAGAAAACAAATGAAAAATGTTTCTTAGGAAGTAAAAATTTTATTTGCACTTAAAATATTGCTTGCAAACACGTTTTCTATTCCTATGAAGTCAGTCTATAAAATGTAGTGCAACAGTAAGAATGTGTCAGAAGATATTGTTGGACTGAAATGTCCTTAGAATAGAGATAAGAAATGAGTTGAAATCCCTCCTGAAAGGATAAAACAAATCCCTTTGAGAAGAACCACCATTTGTTCTCTATCTCATGAACTAGATTATTCATTGTCATGTGTGCACGACTCATAAAAAAGACAAAATTCGAGCATGCTCTTATACAATCAACCCACTTTTAAAGGATGAAAATAAGAAAGGCAAAGTTCAATTTTGCCTTTCGATGCTCGATCTAGGTGTAATTAATAATAATATTTCATTCCTCAATGGGTTATGCACTACTGTTTGGAGGGAAATACTGAAATGGGCTAATGTTCAAATATCTGTGCACATAATAGACTCAATCCTGTTCAAATACACACCATACTGAATTTGAAAATTTAAAATAAATTATAAATGATGTCACAACTAGGGTAAACTTTCTTGCAATCTACTACCTCTGTTTTATAATATAAGTCATTTATGGTTTTTGCACAATAATTAAGGAAGCAATTAACTCCCTTAGATTATAACAAAACCAAGGATTATTTGACCAAACTATCTTTTATCTTAAAATCAATAGTTACTTGTGAAAGTATTTATTGTATCTAATGTAAGTAAGGGTAATATTGAAAAAATATCATATATTATTCCTTAAAGTACTCAAAACGACTTATATTTTAGGACAAAATAGTCACCCAAAAATGACTTGTATTTTAGAACAGAGGGAGTGTATGGAGTGGCATATAAAGTGTACACGAATTGCAAAATATGATGCCATATAAAAACCTTATCCCACTCAAACCAATCTACATCTTCAGAAATGTGATGGACTTTGCATTCCAAATTGGTGGTCTTCAGTATTTTAAATATATTAAATAAATATACAATTTCTTATTTGCCACTATCTAGAAGTTCTCTCACACTTAAGGGTGTATTGGATTAAGATTGTATGAGATTTTAAAAGAGTTATCGAGTTTGATGAAATTAAAGGATTTTTTAAGATTTTTATAGATTCTACTAAAATTCTACATAAATTTTTATGAAATTGATAAGACTTTTTTTTTTTAAAATTTCGATTGACTTTGATGGAATTTCAGTGATTTTTATATATCTAATCAAAATTAGTTTCATGACTATATATATATAAAATCAGCAGTCACAGCTAGCCAAGACTTGCGCCAACTATCAGAGCTCACGCAAGGAGGTGATTTTGTATTAATTTAAAACCAATGCACAACCTGTCGCTTGCGGCTCACAGAGCCTAGTAGTCGAGCCACAAAAATGACAAATTGTATTCTTCAGTTTTTTTACCTCAAAGCTTTTTCAATTTTTTTATTTGATTAATTCATTATTTAAACAATCCATAAAAATTTTAAAAAATAATCAAATTAATTTTAAAAATTTGTAACAGCATTAATATTAATTGTCAAAATATCAAATTCTCATCACATGAATTAATTTGAAACTAATCAAATAATTAATATTTTGTTTTTCATCTTAAGGGTAGGGATGGAAGGAATACATGTATTATAATTAATATTTTGTTTTTCATCTTAAGGGTAGGGATGGAAGGAATACATGTATTTTAGAGTGCCTGCTCCGCTCCGATCCGTTTAAAAATGATGTGTAGTTATAAATGAATTTGGAACATATATGGATAGTGAAATTACTACCTGTAATGGATATGAGAAATGAAATTACTACTCATAATTGATATAGGTAGGGTACGTTCATGAATATTTAGATATCCGCTACCCGTCAGTTATATTAAACAGGTTTAGTAGTGGGGATGTATGTATATCCCATCAATTATTAGTAAACAATGTTTTTTAAATAAGTGTTCAAATTTGAATAGTTAAAATTCACATGTATCTTATACATTTAGGATATACTTTCAAAGAGTTTTGTACAGATATAAATAGTAAAATATAAATGAGTTCGAATACAAGTACTTAAATGAGTATTTAAATGGCTAGAACATATACAAGCAATAAAATTTTAAATGAATACGTTTAAAATTTTTGTCTACTCTCTCTACTTTCATAAGTATATTAGATTAAGACTTTATTAGATTTTAAAATATTTTTAAAACGTTTGGGTTAGAGGATGGATTTACGAATGATTCACGTCTAGCACCTTAAAAATCCAACAACAAAAAATAATTTTATGAAGTCCTTCAAAATCATTAACTTTTTGAATCTTATCAAATTTATATAAATTTTTAAAAAGTTATGATTAAATACCATCAAATTTTTATAGATTTTATAAAGTCTGAATTGAATAGAGTAAAAAAATACACCTAGTCTTTTGAACCAAAAACAATACAATGGTAATTTGGACTACTTTTCTACCTAAATATAATACCCAAGAATGGAACTTTCTCCATCTAAATAGAAAGACGGTGTATTTTCGTGCGAAGCCCAAAAATATGAACACTTACCATTATCTTTGGATTTAGTTTTTTTCCCAATTCAAATTAGGTAATTTGCCTTTGCAGTTCCATTTGTCAAACCCCTAATTACCACCGACACATTTATTGAATGGCATTGTAAGGCTCGGCCAGAGTTAAAAAGCTCTAACTTCATCACATTGCACCTCCTATTAGGCACAGTAGCAAAAAATGCTGTCATCGCTTTCAAGTTCGAACGTTCAAACCAACGATTTGAGTTTCAGAACAAACAGAAGCCTATTAAGTTCAAGCTCTCTACCAAGAAAAGAACTCCATTGTGTTATTCTCACTTCCTCTGCTAAATCCTTCTCAAAACTTCTACTCCCATATAAACACTGGATCTCACCCCCTAGCCTCCTGTCAAGAGCAAAATCAACAATCCCAGTTCTTGGTTGTGGCATATCATCGGACAATTTAAGCACAGGTAGTGATCGGAGTTTTAGGGAGTGGATTGGGGTGGTTGGTGAGGCGATATCAACGGCATTTCCTATATGGGTATCTTTGGGTTGCCTATTGGCGCTCATAAAACCCAACTCCTTCCATTGGGTCACACCGAAATGGACCATTCTTGGCATTTCCCTAACCATGCTTGGTATGGGTATGACACTTACGTTGGATGATCTTAGGTCCGCTTTCGCTATGCCTAAAGAGCTCTTCTCTGGTTTCGTGCTTCAGTACTCGGTATGTTCTTTTCTACGTAGGCGTTTAAATTTTCTGCTTTAACCCTAAACGATACCTTTCGCTAATTTTGTCAAATGGCAGTGCTAAGTTGGAATTTCTTTAACGCAGGTTTCCCTTCAAAATGCATAGGGAAGATTTTTCTACCTTATGAAACATGAAATGAAACAATTCGATATTCTATTTTGTGTGGTAGTTTGAAATTCTGATTTGGGAATGATAAGTTGTTATAGTGTTTTGTAGCACCAACTCTTAATTCGCAGAATTAGAAGCTTATCTTTTTATTACTATACAATTAGGGCACGCTCAATATGCTCTAACTTGAAGAACATTATCAAGTTTCTTAATGAGTGATGGTACTTTTAGTATATTGATATTCTTCCTGTTCATTGGAGTTAAAAAGCAGATATGTTCGATTTTCATATTTTATTCTATTGAATACTAATAGTTATACTGCTCATTTCTTTTAGGTCATGCCAATATCAGGATTTCTGGTGAGCAAGCTCTTGAATTTACCATCACATTATGCAGCTGGTCTAATTTTGGTATCTTGCTGCCCTGGTGGTATGTCCATCGCTCCATCTGTTAGACTTTGCAGATATTGCATTTCTACTTGTTCAGCTTTCTAACGTAGTTCTTAAATTCATTTACTGCAGGAACAGCAAGTAACATTGTAACTTACATTGCACGGTTTGAGAGCTCTCAATTTTCTTGTAGTTTCTTTTTTCAATGCTTTTGAACCTTTTTTTTATGCTCAGCCATAAGATTTACTCCTCTTTCATCTCCCAGTGGAAATGTGGCGCTCTCTGTATTGATGACAGCAGCAAGCACTTTAGCAGCTGTGGTTGGCTACTGATCTACAGATTCTCTTTTACTTAGCAAACGTAGTAGTAGTAATCATGTTAGCGTGTCATGTTCATGTTGTGTCAAGTTATACCCTTAACACAATTAACATTAACATGAACATAACATAATAAATTTATCGGCACAACATGATAACACATTTAAGATTTGAAAATAGTTAATCACATGGAGAGAAAAATGGAAATATTACTTGAGTCTATTACCATAAAAGTCTTGAAGTTATGTTTAAAGAATAATTATATCCATTCATAACATTTTTCTTTCTATCTAAAAGGAAGTATAGTGTATTCTTTTTTATAGAGGAGACTACACTTTTCTCAACCACTCAAAATTAATGTGGGATTTCAATCAATTCTCCATTAGGCATGTAATTGATGGGCTAATGAGTAAACCCAAGACTCGGTATGACATGACATAATAACATTATTTTCATGTCACAATTGGGTGGGTAGATGACAACACGAATACGATAAACCTTAACTCAAACCTGTTAATTCCATCCTGTGCTAATAATGCTGGCTTATTGTGTCATGTGTGTCTGATATTGCAACCCTAAACAAAAGTTTAGCCTGCATTTACTTAAAGGAAATTACCAACTAAAATACTTATATGAAGCTTTTTAGAACAAAGATGCCTCAACACTATCTCATAATTTTCAATTAGTTCATTTATTTGACCAGTCAAAATTCTTGGACAATAAGATTTTCAGATATTGCGAAATGTGTCCTGTTCAGCTTTCCTGTTTCCAGGCATGGTGCAGTTCAGAAGGAAGGGGTTTGAGTTGGCCTTTTGATTCTGTCAGTTGCCATAACAAAATATCCTTTTCATTTTCTTTTGCAGGTCATGACCCCATTTCTCACGGCCAGATTGGCGGGGCAATATGTGGCAGTAGATGCAGCTGGACTTCTAATATCAACTCTGCAGGTATGTTAAGAATATGAGCGTAAGATCGAGTCACAGGACGGTTTATAGGAAAGTCAATCTGATTCTTCTTGCGACCTATTTTTGCTAATTAATTCAAGCTCTTCAAAGGGAACTTAAAAACCTTGGATCTCATTAGAGAGAGGTCCAATCTCATGTTTGGAAATATTCTAACTTATTTTATTTCTAGCAATAATACCTCTTTAAATAGAGGATACAATGACAAACAAGGAAATTATAAAAACAGGAAGTTTAGTCTATTTAGGATTAGACTAACTAGAATTTAGGATCCTATATTAATTAGGAACCTATGTTTTATATCCTATTTAAACTAATAATCTAACTAATTCTAAGAATCCTATACTAATTAGGAATCTATGATAATTTAACTAATTAATAGTTCAATAATTCCTATACGTTTATAACATTACTCCCCTCCAGGAAGACAAGCTTGTCCTCAAGCTGGTTTTATCTTGTGTTCTTGAATGGATGAGTTTGGTTCATTATCGAATTCCAACCAAAACAGCCTCTTACACTGGTGTCCTGGAACAAACAAATCATCACAAACAGCCTCTTACTTCCATTTCTGCCCTTGTTAATTTTTTGATAAAGGGAGAGGAGGCATTGTTGGAGTGTGCAGGAATTGCAATGCTTTGGGATGCATTTGGTTTGTGAATGGAGTAGTTGGACCTGGTGGCGGAAGAAAGGTGGTATCATGGAGGCGTGACATCGCAGACAACTGTAGCTTCTTCTCAAAAGCCCTAGCGAGGCTCATTGCCATTGCCAAATCGGTTGGTTTATGCATTTGGACATTTAGCCTGATTGAATCATCCAACCCAGCCATGAATAATCCCACGTGCTGATCTACTTTGACATATGAGCTAGCCCGTGCTAGCTTTTCTTGAAATTGCCTTTGATAGATGTTTACAGTTTTCATCTGTTGCCAACGTACCAAATCTCCCAAAGGATTGCTGCCTTCCAGAGGACCAAATCGAATGGAGCAATAGTTTTGAAAATCGGTCCAATTATAGTGTACTTTTCCAATTTCAATTGATAATACCAGAGTTGTGCCTCCCCCAACATGTAGAAGGCTGCCAGTCCAACTTTGTCTACTTGTTTGTACGTTGGTTCTCAAAAAATTGTACGCATCGGTGTAACCAAATCAAGGGATCCTCAGAGCCATCAAAAGTTGGAAAATCCAGCTTGGTGTATCTAGGAACAGCTGCATTGGATGCTGGAATTAGTCCCCCTGTCGATGGTGGTAATGTGCCCCTTCCATGATCTGCGAATTTGATGACCTACCAGGAATCAAGGGGCTGCAGCTGCTGTTTTCGCCTTCTCCACCGGTCAATTTATGCAGCTCAGCCATTATCTGCTGCAGCTGGTCCTAAAATTCAGAATTGAATTGTTTGAACTGGTTGTCTAAGCGCTTTTCAACTTCAGAAACCCTACCTTATACCATGGACTCTGTAATGGCGAGTTCTTCCTGTAACACTGACTTGATGTCATCGCCCATTGTGATTGGCTCTGACACCAAATTGTTTGTTAAGAATAGTTTGTTAAGAATATGAGCGTAGGATAAAGTCAATCTGATTCTTCTTGCAGCCTATTTTTGCTAATTGATTCAAGCTCTTCAAAGGGAATTTGAAAACTTTGGATCTCGTTAGAGAGAGCTTCAATCTCGTGTTTGGGAATATTCTAACTTATGTTATTAATAGCAATAATACCTCTTTAAATGGAGGATACAATGACATACCTCTTTAAATTATAAAAACAGGAAGTTTAGTCTATTTAGGATTAGACTAACTAGAATCTAGGATCCTATATTAATTAGGAACCTATGTTTTATTGAATCCTATATCCTATACTAATTAGGAATCCATGATAATTTAACTAATTAATAGTTCAATAATTCCTATACGTTTATAACTAGGTAACTTTTCCTCTGCTGGTATTGCTTCAATGATATTAATATTAGTAGCAATTTGGTAATTTCCTATGTTTTGAATGCAGGTCGTGCTTCTACCTGTTTTGGCTGGTGCATTACTAAGTCAATACTTCCAGGGTCTGGTTAAATTTGTGTCACCTCTAATGCCACCCATTGCTGTGGGAACTGTTGCTATTCTATGTGGAAATGCAATTGCGCAGAGTGCTTCAACAATCCTCATGTCTGGTCAACAAGTGGTGCTTGCTGCATCTCTACTTCATGCATCTGGCTTTTTCTTTGGATATGTGCTTTCAAGGATGCTTGGGTTTGATGTGGCATCATCACGGACCATCTCTATTGAGGTTGGGATGCAGGTACATTTTCATTGTAGCTCGATTCCTTAGGGAAGATTTTCTTTTGTTAACTCGACTATCCACAACTTTCTATATGATGTAAGTAGGACTCCAATAGCATAGATTTTGTACTTAAAGCAAGTTTGAGGCTTTGATGTTGTGGTGGTATGCTATGAATAGTTTTTTGGCAACTTTAGGATGCAACCCTAGAGGAAAATCCCCTTCCTTTCTATTTATTTATGCATTTCTCATAATTCTCATCATTTTAACTTTTCTGTTTATGTTTCAGAACTCAGTGCTTGGAGTTGTTCTTGCAACTCAGCACTTTGGGAACCCTTTGACTGCAGTACCATGTGCCGTTTCCAGTGTATGTCACTCAGTCTTTGGTAGTGTCCTGGCTGGATTTTGGAGACAATCCACTAACCCAATTAAGGATTGATGTCATTTATAAACTTCATATGAATTATTTCTTTGCTTGACATAAAACATTATAGTTTTAGCAAGTTCATCATAGATTGTTAGTGCTTGGCTTTGGTAATGCATTTCTGTTTTATGATGCTCATCTTAGATGATAACATTTTGCCAAGATGTACTGAAAAAATTGTCTGCTATAAAGAAATCCCATGCAGCCTTTTCATTGCAACAAGTTACTAAGGAAGGTTGGATTATGCCTGTCTATAAACTATATAATCAACATACTATATGCTGTATTTGATTTTGCATTTGTTGATATGGAAGTGTAACTGTATATGAATCTGAGAATGAATTACATGCAGTCTAATTTAAAATTGTTGGATGTAATTGATATAAAAATAACTAAGCTTGATTTTGAAGCTTAATGAAATTTTTCAGCTGATTTTAAGTTGCTTTGATTATGTTTTCCCTTGCTTTTTAAGTGTTTCAGCTCATAAATTTTTAAAATTAGGTTATTTTGGCTTAATTCTCTTTATTAGAAATTAGTGAGATTTTTAAGAACATAAAAAGGTTTAAAAACATAAATAAAGAAAGATGAATGAAACGAATTTTTACATGTATCAATTTATATATTGTAATTTTTTAATAGAACATTGTTAAAATGTACTTAACTGCCAAAAAAAACTGTTGAATTAGATAAATAGGTAGAAAAAGTGAGACAAAATAGAAAATTAGTAAAATTCAGGCATTAATATATAGTTATCCATAAAATATTTGGGTGGCGTTATTGCTAGAGCATAATTTGTTAGAGGTAGAGCAATGAGTTTCTTCACTTAGATCTGTTCTTTCTCACAGCGCAATCTGCTATTCAAATTCTTGCCAGCAGCATTGAAGAAATTCTTGCTATGAAATAGCAACACCACCACCATTGTTGCCAAGGGTGCATTGACAACCTTCACCCTCAGTTGTTAAAATTCAATGAAGAGTTCTAAACTTCCAATAAACAACACTGAAATGAGTATTGTTCCTTTTCATAAGAACATAATTCAAAATAAGCCCAAAACCCTTTTCTTTCTTGCTTCAGTCGCTTTCTCCATTCATTACATTAAGATCTTGTATATATAAGACGACCTATGCATTTCGATGTGCCATTCTTTGTTACTGGCTAGTGGAAGAATTTGAATTTGCCTTGGAACTTTCTCCCTTGTCAATGGCTTTGATATCAAATATCAATTGTTTGAACGGGACCCTTATCACTAGGCTAAAGATGGCTGGGAAAGACTTGGCTTTCCCTTTGTTACTTATTAGTCAATGCATAATTTTTTCTACTTAATTAGATATGGTCTGGATTGAATACCTACTTAAAACGTACCACGTGCTCAAATCAATACATAGTAAACATTTTTTCTCCAAAAAATTGACATGTGACACTCTATAAATACATTCTTTTTTTACTTTTGCCACAATTTTTTGTAATGACTCGTAAGATTATAATGCTACATAAGACTTTTAAATTTTAATAATGTCGATAGAATTTAATTATTAGTTATATTATTATATAAATATTGATATTAATTATCATTCAATTATCATAACCAATATATATTAGTAAATAATTATAATTATTATAATATTATAATCTATCTTTCTCAATTAAAATTATATAATATTGGTCTTGATTGTCATTCAATTATCATATTAATATTTATTAAATAATTAAATAATTATAAATTATAATCTATTTTAAATTAAAAATTATTATAATTTTGATATCGGTCATCATGTTAATATATATATTATAATTTATCTTTTAAATTAATATTATTATAATATTCACATTGAATATCATTATAATCAATTATAGTTATCATTTCTTATTGTAAATAAAAATATTATATTTAAAAGAATGATAGAGAAGGTTAATGGTGAAATATTTATTAATAATTTTATTAATAATAAATATCCAAATGTTTTAATATTTATTTGTCTTAAAATTACAATATATGGTTTTTTATTAGTTTTAATGATTATATGTTTAATTGTTATTAGTTGCTCATTATTAGGCTATAAAATAGAGAGAGCTCGTTGAGGTTTGGTAAGATCAATTTTTTTTATATAATTTCAATAACTCTTATATAATTTTTTTTTATATTGATGTATTTTTTCTCTTATAATTTCTATTACTCTATCAAATTAGAAAAAATTTGATAAATCATAAAAGAAAACGGTTTATATGAAATTATTATTAAGAATGATATATATATATATATGTCACGACCCGTTTCCATGGGCCGGACTGGCACTAGGACCTGGGTAAGCTTAAGGCCCCCGAGGCCCGTAGTAAGCCTAATCTCTGATTTCAACACCATAATTACATGAAAATATTCTACAAGTTGGCCCTTTATAT
>CANUEX010126294.1:0-11813 GCA_948099535.1 Jatropha multifida
GTACCGCGAGATGAACCGGTAGTCATAATGGCGCGCGGGCCATATTTGGCTTTGATTTCACTGAGGCGCTTTGCGGTATAACGGATCGCTTCATCCCAACTGACGGGGGTCAATTTGCCGCCTTTTTCGTAACGGATCATCGGCTGCGTAAGACGCGGTGTCAGCAGTTTGGTGTCGTTGAGGAAATCCCAGCCGTAGTAGCCTTTCAGGCAGAGTTCATTCTGATTGGTGTGGCCGTCGGCCGCTTCTGCGCGGATGATTTTTCCGTCGTCGACAACCAGTTTCAGTTTGCAGCCCGCGCCGCAGTATGGGCATACACTTGTGATTTTTTTCATCAGTAACAGACCTGTTAAAAGTGAAAGTCAGATTGTTTAGAACACCAGAGAAACAGCGCTGTCCAGCGCGGCGCGACGTCGTTTCTCCGCGCTCATCTGTTCCAGTAAATTACGATCGACACAGACCAGCGCTTTCGTCGGGCACGCCTGCATACAGGCGGGACCGCTTTCACTGTGGTGGCACAAATCGCATTTGTTGGCTTCGGCTTTTTCTGCGCGAACATTCAGCCCTGCGCCGCTATGGCGAATAACCGGACGCACAACCACTTCCATCGCACCGTACGGGCAGGCCACGACGCAGGTTTTGCAGCCAATACAGCGTTCCTGCATCACATGCACAAACCCTTCGTCACGGCTAATGGCACCGTTCGGGCAGACGTTGGCACACGGCGCGTCTTCGCACTGACGACAGAGTGTCGCTGTCGAGACGTTGACGCCTTTGACGACATGGATACGCGGTAAAAAACTCTCAGGCGTGAGCGCCGCGCAGTCCTGGTTTTCCTGATGAGACACCACACAGGCGACCTCGCAGGTGCGGCAGCCAATGCATTTTGCAGCGTCCGCCATGATAAATCGGTTCATTATCTTCTCCGGCAATGTGCTTTATCCCGCCGGAATATTCATAAACCGTGCCAGTTTTTAATTTGCTGTTATTTAAGGAAATTTAAAGAAGCATTCGGTAAGGATGGCTGTCATCGACACTTCTGTCGATGACAGATGTCGAGGTCAGGCGTGCGGGCCGGAAATCAGTGAGTCACGTAACATTAATTCGCCAGGAAAGGTTTGCTGATAAGTAAAGTCGCCGCCATCGAGCATAAAGATTAAGCGGTTGATCGTCTCTTTGATCATTTCGGTGACCGGTATTTTCACGCTGGAAAGTGCCGGAACGGTAAATGGCGCCATCGCAATATCATCGAAGCCAATCACCGAAACTTGCTGCGGCACCGTTATTTTGCTGTCGTGTAACTGTTTAATTGCGCCAATCGCCATGTCGTCATTACTTGCCACCAGTGCGCTAAATTCAACGTTCCGGGATAAGAGTGTCTGTACGCCCTGCGCGCCGCTAACTGGCGTCCATTTCCCTTCAACAATCAACTCATTACGCAGCGCAATACCCTGCTGCGCCAGCGCATCTTTATACCCGGATAAACGTTCAATACCGGTCGGAGAATCGAGTGAACCGGTAATAAACGCAATATCACGATGACCATGAGAAATTAATTGTGACACCGCGCTAAAGCTTGAGGCTTTTTGATCGGAATAAACACAGTGGCTGCTGTTTTTACGTAAACGACGGTTAAGCACCATTATTGGCTGCGAATGACTGTCGATAATTTTATCCATTTCATCGACGCTCAAAAAACGCGGATAAATAATGATCGCATCACAGCGTAAATCGAGCAGATATTGAATCGCCTGACGCTCCTCTTCCGCGCTGTGTTTTCCGTCGGCCAGCAGTAACTGACGGCCTTTGTCTTCGGTCATTCGCGCAGCATGGAACAGCAATTCACTAAAATAAACGCCGTGGTAGAGGGTGTTAGTTACCACCAGCCCCAGCGTCTGGGTTTTACTGCTCGCCAGGCTACGGGCCAGTAAATTCGGGCGATAGCCACTTTCGGCAATGGCCTGAAATACGCGGTCTTTCGTCTCTTCGCTGACATATCCTTTGCCCGTCAGAACGCGGGAAACCGTCGCTTTCGACACGCCTGCCCGCTTCGCCACCTCCAGCATTGTCGCCATCTTTTCCCCCTGAAAATGTTATGAGCCGAAGTGTACTTCAGGCGTTGCGTTTAATGGAACTCTTTACGCCGCACAACGATTTCACATCCCGCGATCTTATAAGTGATCGTTATCACGATTTCAAAAATTGGCGCTTTTTAGGCCTTGTTAACCACAAATAAACTCTTCATGATTTTGTGGAACCGGTTACCTATTTCATGTTTCACAGCCGCCAGGCGCGGCTGTGAGCTAGTACCTTATTGATAAAACAGGATAATAACTCCATGGCAAAGAATTATGCGGCGCTGGCCCACTCGGTGGTCGATGCGCTGGGCGGCGCGGAAAATATCGCGGCCGTCACGCACTGCATGACGCGCCTGCGCTTTGTGGTGAAAGATGAAACGCGCGTGGACAGTCCGACGCTGAAAAGCATCAGCGGCGTGATGGGCGTGGTGCGTAACGACAAACAGTGCCAGGTGATTATCGGCAATACCGTCTCCCAGGCCTTCCGCGAAGTGGTCAGCCTGCTGCCGCAAGATATGCAGCCAGTTGAAGAACCTTCCACGCAAAAACTGACGCTGAAGCGCATTGGCGCGGGCATTCTCGATGCGCTGATCGGTACCATGTCGCCGCTTATTCCGGCGATCATCGGCGGCTCGATGGTGAAACTGCTGGCCATGGTGCTGGAGATGACCGGCGCACTGCCGAAAGGCTCCTCGACGCTGACCATTTTGACGGTGATCGGCGATGGCGCCTTCTTCTTCCTGCCGCTGATGGTTGCCGCATCTGCGGCGGTGAAATTCAAAACCAATATGTCGCTGGCGATTGCCATTGCGGGCGTGCTGGTGCATCCGAGCTTTATTGAATTGATGGCGAAAGCCGCGCAGGGTGAGCACGTTGAGTTCGCGCTGGTGCCGGTAACGGCGGTGAAATACACCTACACGGTGATTCCGGCGCTGGTGATGACCTGGTGTCTGTCGTATATCGAGCGCTGGGTCGATCGCATCACTCCGGCGGTAACGAAAAACTTCCTTAAACCGATGCTGATTGTGCTGATTGCCGCGCCGCTGGCGATTGTGCTGATTGGCCCGCTGGGCATCTGGATCGGTAGTGCTATCTCCGCGCTGGTGTATACCATTCACGGTTACCTCGGCTGGCTCTCCGTCGCCATCATGGGCGCGCTGTGGCCGCTGCTGGTGATGACCGGGATGCACCGCGTCTTTACGCCGACCATTATTCAGACCATTGCCGAGACTGGCAAAGAGGGCATGGTCATGCCGTCTGAAATTGGCGCGAACCTGTCGCTTGGCGGCTCTTCGCTCGCCGTGGCGTGGAAAACGAAAAACCCGGAACTGCGCCAGACAGCAATGGCGGCAGCGGCTTCCGCCATTCTGGCGGGGATTTCCGAACCGGCGCTCTACGGTGTGGCCGTTCGTCTGAAACGTCCGCTGATCGCCAGCCTGATTAGCGGCTTTATCTGCGGCGCGGTTGCCGGTATTGCCGGGCTGGCCAGCCACTCGATGGCCGCGCCGGGCTTATTTACCAGCGTGCAGTTCTTCGACCCGGCCAACCCAATGTCCATCGTCTGGGTGTTTGGTGTGATGGCGCTGGCCGTGGTGCTGTCGTTTGTGCTGACGTTACTGTTGGGCTTTGAAGATATTCCGGTGGAAACCGCGAGCAAACCGCAGGCAGCACAGCCGGTCAATGTTAAAGAAGCACGCGCCTGATTAACAAAAAAGAGGTTACGCATGTCAGTATTTCCGCAAGGATTTTTATGGGGCGGCGCACTTGCCGCCAACCAGTCGGAAGGGGGTTATCTGGAGGGCGGTAAGGGGCTGACCACCGTCGATATGATCCCGCACGGCGTCAACCGCCTGCCTGTGAAACTGGGCCAGGAAAAGCGCTTTCAACTGCGTGACGATGAGTATTATCCGAGCCATCAGGCGATCGATTTTTACCATCGTTATAAAGAAGATATCGCGCTGATGGCAGAGATGGGCTTTACGGTATTTCGCACCTCTATCGCGTGGAGCCGTTTATACCCGAAAGGCGATGAGCTGACACCAAATCCAGAAGGCATCGCCTTCTATCGCGCGGTGTTTGAAGAGTGCAAAAAGTACAATATCGAACCACTGGTGACGCTTTGCCACTTTGATGTGCCGATGCATCTGGTGATTGAGTACGGCTCCTGGCGCAACCGTAAAATGGTGGAATTTTTCACCCGCTACGCGCGCACCTGCTTTGAGGCGTTCGACGGGCTGGTGAAATACTGGCTGACCTTCAATGAGATCAACATCATGCTGCACAGCCCGTTCTCCGGCGCGGGCCTGGTATTCGAAGAGGGTGAAAATCAGGATCAGGTGAAGTACCAGGCCGCGCATCATGAGCTGATTGCCAGCGCGCTGGCGACCAAAATTGCTCATGAAGTGAACCCGCAAAACCAGGTGGGCTGCATGCTGGCGGGCGGTAATTTCTACCCTTACTCCTGCAAACCGGCCGATGTGTGGACCGCGCTGGAAAAAGATCGCGAAAACCTGTTCTTTATTGATGTACAGGCGCGCGGCAGCTACCCGGCCTACTCTGCACGCGTGTTCCGCGAAAAAGGCGTCAGCATTGTCAAAGAAGCGGGCGATGACGAAATCCTGAAGAATACCGTCGATTTCGTCTCCTTCAGCTACTACGCCTCACGCTGCGCCTCGGCCGATATGAATGCCAACAACACCAGCGCCGCCAATATCGTGAAATCCCTGCGTAACCCGCATATTGAAGTGAGCGAATGGGGTTGGGGCATCGATCCGCTGGGTCTGCGCATCACCATGAACATGATGTATGACCGTTACCAGAAACCGCTGTTCCTGGTGGAAAACGGCCTCGGCGCGAAAGATGAGTTTAATGCCGACGGCGAAATCGTCGACGATTACCGCATCAGCTATCTGCGCGAACATATCCGCGCAATGGGCGATGCCATTGAAGACGGCATCCCGGTTATCGGTTACACCACCTGGGGCTGTATCGATCTGGTGGCAGCTTCCACCGGCGAGATGAGCAAGCGCTACGGTTTTGTCTATGTCGATCGTGACGATGCAGGCAACGGCACGCTGGCGCGCAGCCGGAAAAAGTCATTCTGGTGGTATAAAAAAGTGATCGCCAGCAACGGCGAAGATCTCGACTGAGTTTGTCACGCAACCGGCCTGCGGACTCTGCAGGCCGGATAAACGCCAGCCTTACCTGCCAGACACCCGATATCCCGCTTGTTGTGCCGCCCGCGCGCCGGTGCCATCCCGGACATTGGCCAGTAGGATTGATGATAAAGCGTTATGAAATCCATGGTCGTCTCCGGTTGTGTTGTGCGATGAGTGTGGCGTTTGCCGCCTCTCCCTCACAACCGAAAATCGGACGACCATTTTTTACAGCCAAAGGCAGCATTACAGCCCGACAGCAAATAATCTTAAAAACGCCGTCTTGCCTTCCCCGGTAATGGTCACTTCACGGTAGCCGGGCGTTCTGCGCAGCCAGCCCTGCTGCTCGAAGGCGATAAGTAGCGCGGCACCCGCATCGCCGCCAAGATGGAAACGCCTTTCGCTCCAGTCCAGGCACGCGCAACAGGGCTTGCGGCGAGTATGCGGATCGAGCGTCACGCCGATCTTTTCCAGTTGCCGTTTACCGACATTCGTTACCGCGCTGCCATCGTCAGTGATCCAGCCTTCACGCTGCAAAAACGCGTAGATGTCCACCGCGATTTCACCGGCAAGATGATCGTAACAGGTGCGTGCCTGCCGCAGTTCCGGCGGCGTTCGGCTGGTCAGCGTACGTCCTGTGCGCATCGACACGCCCATCATATTTTCCAGCAGCGCAGCGACATCACTGCCCGCCAGCCGGTAGTAGCGGTGCCGCCCCTGCGAAACGCAGACCAGCAGGCCATGATTTAACAGCCGGTTCAGGTGGGCACTGGCGGTCGAAGGGGCAATATCCGCCACGGAGCTTAGCTCCGTCGCCGTCCACGCCCGTCCATCCATCAGCGCACAAAGCATCCGCGAGCGCGAAGGATCGGCCATCGCACTGGCAATACCGGCAAGCGCCTCTTCCAGCGCCAGCGTGTTGCCGTGTGCCGCAGATAAACCGGGTAAACTCATGTCGCCCCCTTCCAGGGTTGCGTGACCTCATGGGTCAGCGGATCGTTGTCGGTCAGCAGAATCAGGCGATTATCATGATCGCTGTACTGCACAAGAATAGTGATGCCATGTTGCGCGATCGTGCGGGCAATCGCGCCTAGCTCACCGGGTTTTTCCTGCTTTAGTTTGCGGATCACCGGCTGCGCTACATTGCACACTGTAAATCCGGCAGACTCCAGAACCTGACGGGCGCGTTCGCCGTCGGCCACCAGAAAATGGGCATGGCTTTCCCTCCCGATGCTGAAAACGCCGCCGCCTTCCAGACCAATACCGTTTTTACCCAGCGTTTCACCCAGTTCTGCCAGCCCGCCGGGCGCCTCATTAAGCATAACGTGAATATCATACATGGTCGGTCTTCCCTGCTGCGGATGAATAATCGCGAAAAACCTGCGCGACACGGATACGGTAAAACGAGAAAATCGATCGCCGTCCTTCCGCCTGCGCTGCCTGGTGCAGGACGTTGCTCTTCCATGCCAGTACCGCCTCTTCATCCCGCCACCAGGATAAGGACAAGATCTTCCCTTCCGTGCTCAGGCTCTGAAAGCGTTCAATGGCGATAAAACCCTCGATTTCTGCCAGTTGCGGCTTGAGCTCCGCGGCTAATTGCAGGTAGCGATCCTGCTTGCCAGCGGCGACATCGGCTTCAAACAGTACAGCGATCATAAGCGCTCTCCATCAGTGAATGTGCCGCCAGTTTACGTAGCCCGGCACACCATGCTTCGGCCTGCAACGAAATATAAATGCCAAATATTATGGCGTGATTTCCCTCCCAATTTTCCATGAAACCGGTTGCACGGCGATCTGACCAGGTTAGCATGAAACCGATTTCACCCAGATACACCTACTCAGTCACCGATAATAAAAGGTAAACAAAAATGGCCGTTATCAGGGATTACAATAAGTTAGCGAGTGATATCCTGCGCGAGGTGGGTGGCGAAGAGAACATCAACAACTTCTCCCGCTGCGCGACCCGCCTGCGTCTGGTATTAAACGAAACACCCGCCACGGCGAAAACCAGCATCCAGAGCCTGCCCGGCGTTATCGCCGTGGTGGAGAGCGGCGGTCAGTTCCAGGTGGTCATTGGTACCCATGTCGCCGATGTGTTTAACGCCCTGAGCGGTATGGTGAAAGAGAAAGACGGCAGCGCCACGCAGCCGAAAACACGCTGGCTGGATGCGGTCATCGCCACCATGTCAGCGGTGTTTGCCCCGATTGTCTATATTCTTGCCGCCGCCGGGATTTTGCAGGGGCTGCTGATTCTGCTGGGCCTCGCGGATGCGGATATCAAAACCACCGGCACCTTCGCCATTCTTAACTTTATGTCCTGGACACCGTTTGCCTTTCTGCCGGTGTTTATCGCCATTACCGCGGCGCGCCATTTCAAATGTAATCCGTTTATTGCCGTGCTCTGCTGCTGTGCGCTGATCAACCCGGAGTGGACGGCACTGGCCGGGAAAATCGCCGCCGGTAGCGAAGTGAAATTCCTCTTCTTCCCGCTGGCGGAAACGGTTTATACCTCATCGGTACTGCCGCCACTGTTCCTTGTCTGGGCGCTCTCCTGGTTTGAACGCCGCGTCGAAAAATGGCTGCCGGAAGTGATAAGCCCGCTGTTTACGCCGCTTCTCTGTTTTGTGGTGATTGTGCCGCTGACGCTGGTGGTGATTGGGCCGATTACCAGTTGGGCCGCGCTGGGCGTTGCTCATGGCTATAACACGTTGTTCCATGCCGCTCCGGCCGTTGCCGCTGCGATCATTGGCGGCGTATGGCAGGTGATCGTCATTTTTGGCGTTCACTGGGGGATCACGCCGGTGATCATGGCGAACTTCGATACCCAGGGTTATGACTCATTCCAGGCTTACCAGACCATCGCGGTGATTGGCCAGATGGCCGCCGTGTTTGGCGTGTTTATCAAAAGCCGCAATAAAGCGCTAAAAGCCACCTCGCTTTCTGCGGGGGTTACCGCCATTTTCGGCATCACTGAACCCGCCATTTACGGCGTGACGCTGCGCTTTAAAAAACCGTTTATCTGCGGCTGTATCGGCGGAGCGATTGGTGCGGTGGTCGCCAGCCTGTTTGGCAGCCTCTACTACGCTTATGCGGCGCTGCCCGGCCTGTTCACGCTGGTGAATGCCATTAGCCCGGATGCGCCAATGTCGTTTATTGGCGAACTGGTTGGCGCAGGCACCGCGATTGTGCTGACCATTGTGATGGTGCAGTTTGTCGGTTTTGAAGATCCGCAGGAAAGCGCTGACCCCGCGCCGCTGAAGGTTGGTTCATTACAGATGCTCAGCCCGATTAAAGGCGAAGTGATCGCACTGGAAAACGTGCCAGATGAAGCCTTTGCCGGGAAAGTGCTCGGCGACGGTGTGGCGATCGTTCCTCACGAAGGCAAAGTGGTCGCCCCGTGTGACGCGCAGGTCGCCACATTAATTGACACGCATCACGCTATCGGCCTGATATGTGATAATGGCGCAGAATTACTGATCCATGTTGGTCTGAATACCGTTAACCTTCAGGGTCAATACTTTACGCCGCTGGTAAAAGAGGGCGACAGAGTCACCGCTGGCACGCCGCTGCTGGAGTTTGATAAAGCGCGCATTGAGCAGGCGGGTTACGATCTGACCACGCCGGTGCTGGTGGTGAACAGTGATGAATTTACGCTGACTCGCCATCAGTCGCAGGGTGCCGTCAGCCCCGGTATGCCGCTGATGTCACTGGAGACAGGAGCGCAGCCAGCATAATAACAAGAGTGAGGTCGAAAAATGGTAACGATACTGGATGTCGCCAGGCTGGCTGGCGTATCGAAAGCGACGGTATCGCGCGCGCTAAATGGCAAAGTTTTTGTCCGTGAGGAAGTGAAGGAACGCATTTTCCAGGCCATTGCCGAGACGGGGTATCGCCCCAACCAGCTGGCGCGCAATCTTGCCAATAATAAGACCAACTCAGTGGGGCTGGTGATCACTAACGGGCTGTATAACGGCCCGTTTTTCGCCAGCCTGACTTACCACGCGGCGACCAACAGTGAAATGCATGGCCGACAATTGGTGCTGGCAGACGGTAAACACAGCGCGCAGGAAGAGCGCGACGCCATCGATCTGCTGATGTCGTTGCGCTGTGAAGCGATCATGATTTACCCCAAATACCTGACGGTCGATGAGCTGGACGCAATTATCGATAACAGCCAGACGCCCATCGTCGTCATCAACCGTGAACTCTCCCGCCACCGCAATCAGTGCGTGTTTGTCGATCATCAACAAAGTTGTGAAACGATGATGGCCCACCTGTTAGCGCAGGGGCATACGCGTATTGCTTTTGTTGCCGGTGCTGAAGGTTCGCCAACCGGGGAAAAACGCCTGGCGGGCTACCGGCAGGCGCTGCGCCGCGCCGGTATTGAGCCAGACCCGCAACTGCTGGTACATGGCGCATGGTCTACCGACAGTGGTTATGCCGCAGGGCGTGAACTGTTAGCGCGCAAGGTGCCGTTTACCTGCATCCTCGCGGGCAATGACGATATGGCGATTGGCGTGGCGAAAGCCTGTCTGGAAGCGGGGCTGCGCCTGCCGCAGGATGTGTCGCTGGCCGGGTTTGACGATTCGGTGCTCGGCAAGTATTACAACCCGTCGCTCACCACCATTCATGTGCCGATGGAGGCGATGATCCGTCACGCCATCGACATTCTGTTGACGCCAGGCGAGCACGCGGCCCGTTCACACGAAGGTGAACTGGTGCGGCGCGAGTCGGTGGCGCCCCCCAAATAATGGCTCTGTGGCGGCTGATTGCCGGATGGCGGCGATGCTTTATCGGGCCTATGAACCGATGCGATCCCACAGGCCCGATCGGGGCAACCATCCGGCGCAGAAGCTACGCGCCAATGCCGTTGAGTTTTTCCAGCGCTTCCGGCGGCAGCACGAGGTTCGCGCTCGCCATGTTTTCCTGTAAATGCTGCGGCGACGACGTACCGGGGATCAGCAGGATATTCGGCGAACGCTGCAACAGCCACGCCAGCGCCACCTGCATCGGCGTGGCGTTAAGCGATTGCGCCACCTCGTTCAGCTCACCGGATTGCAACGGCGTGAAACCGCCCAGCGGGAAGAACGGCACGAAGGCAATGCCCTGCGCGTTCAGGCTATCCACCAGCGCATCATCCTTACGGATCGCCACGTTATACAGGTTCTGCACGCAGACAATGGGCGTCATTTTCTGCGCGTCGGCCACCTGCTTCGCTGTAACGTTGCTCAGCCCGATATGGCGGATCAGCCCGCGCTCTTTCAGTTTGATCAACGCCTCCAGCGGCGCTTCGAGCGGCCCCTCTTCCGGCTCGTGCACACCAAACATCGAACGCAGGTTGACCACCTCTATCGTCTCCAGACCGAGGTGACGCAGATTATCTTCCACCGCACGGGTCAACTCTTCGGCGCTGAATGCGGGCAGCCAGTTGGCTTTATCATCACGACGCGCGCCGACTTTGGTGACGATGCATAAGTCGTCCGGATAAGGATGCAGCGCCTGTTTAATCAATTTATTGGTGACATGCGGACCATAAAAATCACTGGTGTCGATATGATTCACCCCGGCAGCAATAGCATCGCGCAATACCGCCAGCGCCTTTGCTTCGTCCGCGGGCGGACCAAACACGCCAGGGCCAGCCAGTTGCATCGCACCGTAACCCAGACGACCAACCTGACGATCGCCAAGACGATAAGTAAGTGTGGATTGAGACATGGAAAACCTCCTGTGCGTTAAGTAACCCGATTGTAGGAGCTGTACGGCTGTGCAACAATCCAGCAAAATTAATACACACTGTACGGTTCACCGAACAATGAAGCTGGATTTCGCCCTGTTAAATGCCATTGTCGCGGTCGCCAACGCCGGAGGCTTCCGTGAAGCTGCGCGCGTGACCGGTTCAAATCCCTCCCGCCTGAGCGACGCGGTGCGCCGCGCCGAGCAGCAACTCGGCGTACGGCTGTTTAACCGCACCACCCGTACCGTGGCGCTGACCGAGGCAGGCAGAGCGCTGATGGAGCGCCTGCAACCGGCAATGAGCGAAGTGGATGCCGCGCTGGACGCCATCAACCGCTATCGCACCACGCCGAGCGGCACGCTGCGTTTGAATGTCCCGGTCAGCGCGGCACGGCTGGTCCTGCCCACCATCGTCCCCCCTTTTCTGGCGCAATACCCGGACATTCGCCTGGAGATCGTCGCCGAAAGCAACGTACAGGATGTGTTTCGCGACAATTGCGATGCGGGGATCCGTTACGACGAAAGCCTGGAACAGGATATGGTGGCGCTGCCCATCGGCCCGCGCCGTCAGCGTTTTGCCGCAGCGGCGGCACCGGCCTATTTGCAGCGTTACGGCCTGCCGCAGCACCCGCGCGATCTGATTAGCCACAACTGCATTCGCGGGCGCTACGCCAGCGGCGTGATGCCGGAGTGGGAATTTACCCGCGAGGGCGAAACCCTGCGCATTCAGGTGAATGGTTCACTGGTGGTCAGCGTCGGCAGCGCGGTGGATCTGGCGGTACAGGCGGCGATTGCCGGTAGCGGCATCATCTATCTGTTTGAAGAGTGGCTGCGCCCGTCGTTCGAA
>CANUEX010126311.1:0-14292 GCA_948099535.1 Jatropha multifida
AATAAGTGAAATTCATAGCTTAGACATGTAGAATATGCTTTAAATCATGCTCCATCTTCTCCTTTTGTCATTTCTTGATTTTAATGTTGATTTTTGCTACTTTGAAGAGGTTGGAGAACCATCCTCTAAAGGGAAGGAAAAGGCTAAGGAATAAGGATTTCTAAGCTTATTCAAGCTCAATTTTAAGGTTAGTGCAATAATATTTTCCTTCCCCTTTCATTTCCTTAAAGTTTTAAAGTTTTAAATTTTTAGGTTATAGTAGCTTTTTCTGAAAAGTTAACTCATGTAACTTTTAGCTTTTAGTGTTTTATAAAACACTACTCAAATAGCTAACAGTTAAACGCCACTAAAACAACTAACAACTATCAAAACAATTAATTTTGTCGAACAGACCCTTAGGCTGTGTTCGGCAACAGCTTTTTGAGTAACTTTTAGAGTTTTGACTAGTCAAAATGCTGAACACTACTTAAAAAGTTATTCGATAACATAACGTTTGGACTAGCTTTTAGAGTCTAGGGTAGCTTTTAATGTTTAGGGTAGCTTTTTGTGAAAAGTTAACTTATGTAACGTTTAGCTTTTAGCATTTTATGAAACACTACTTAAACAGCTAACAGCTAAACGCCACTAAAACAACTAATAGCTATCAAAACAACTAATTTTGTCTAATAGACCCTTAAAGAAAGTTTGAAAATGTGAAAAATGGGTTTTATGATTAAGTAATGTTTTTATGATTTATTAAGTATTATTTGAGAAGTATTTAATTGGTGGGTTAAATCTCCATTTTGAATTTTAAGTATTTATGATTTTGGAGAATTAAAAGAAAGCTTTAAGATGGGTAATAATGAGCTTTATGGTTATTTGCTCTAAGTAATGATTTTATTAAGTAATTTTGATTTGGAATAAAAGATATTTGATCGAGGGAATCATCCTCCCTTTGTGTTCAAGAAAGGGCCGAACCACCTAATGGTGATAAGGCTTGGCTTATGCTTTCTTTTCTTTTCTTTAAGTTTGTTTTATATATTTCATGATATATTGAGTATGTATATTTGATAAATATAAGTTTTGATAAGTATGAGTATGAAAATTGGATAATATTTTACAAGTTGTAAGTTAAGAAATTTTGAAATTATAAGTATTAAGTTATGAAATGCTTTGCTAAGGAATCTTGCATAAGAAATAAGATTATCTGTTAAGGAATGGATTTGTTTTGGGCTCAAGTATGCATGGTTTAAATATGGTAAGATGAGGTTTTTTCCGATTATGAGCATGCTCGCTTTAATGCGTCTCTGTTATATTATGCTATGATCATATGCTAGGCTCTGAGTGCCTTTCTGGATAAGTGGACGCGCTTATCATCCGGTGGCGCTTTCATAGGCTAATTATCTGGTGGCGCTTTCACATGCCATATCCGGTGGCGCTTTCACAGGCCAATTATTTCAATTATTGGTGGTTCTTTCACAGCCCAATTTTCTGGTGGCGCTTTCACAGGCCACATCCGATGGCACTTTCACAGGCCAATTCTGTATTTATGCAACTGAATCTGATTATATTTCTCTCAGTATACGTATGAGCCCTCAACTAAGAATAAGTTTGTTCTGTTCTGTTATAAGAAAATGGAAACATATTTGTATTTATAGAATTTTGCTTATATTTGTCAAACTATGAATTTATTCTTAAGAATGAACTTATTTATGATTTTGGAATATTCTGATTTGATTCGTACACCTTCATTTTTCTTATATTTGATTTAAGTATTTTAAGTTTGTTGCTTAGGCAGCCTCATTTATGGTATTTTTAAGTTATTTAGCACCACTGAGTGATATACTCAGCGCGTCGATTTTTATCACACGTAGGTTAGGGACAATTGGTGCAACTCGAGGAGCAGAGGTTTAGCATCAGAGAAGGAAAATTTATTTTGGGTAGGACATGTGTAGGATATATTATGGCATGTATAAAAATATTATAAGAGATTGAATTGTATACCTTGAGTTTGTAAATTAATGAGATTTGTGATTAATTAAGAAGTTTTATCTTATTGTGAATTTTAAAGTGAATGATCGGTAGCATTTAAATATTTGAATGGATGATATCATGTTATGATAGGACCTAAGTTGATTGATGTGAATATTTAGAAGTGTTGCATGACTTATTACATTGATTTGGAGCTTTGGGGTTTGGAGGAATAAATATTGGAAGTATTTCTATTTTCTTTGTGTGGCAAGTTGATTTTTAGGGAAACTCTTGCGAATCTTTTGTAGGAATTTCCTTAAGCCTTTATTTTAAAAAAATATTTCTTGCCTCTTTATGAAAACTTAGCAACTTGTAATACATAATTTAGAATTATTAAGTAAGATAAGACATTATTTCGGCATCGAATGTGGCGCTTGTTGTCAGGTCCTCCGGGATTCGACGGTGGGTGTTACATTTAGTGGTATCAAGACATAGGTTTAAGTGATTCTAGGATTACATTTAAGGATGCGAATTTATTTGTTTGTAGTAAGTATATAAGCATTTTAAGTGATACATGCCATATAAGTTTCATAAGTAATGTGACTTTGAAGGTTATCTTTATTGAATTTTATTGGAGATAGGATGTGGATAGATGTTTTGGATTATGATAGTTTTATGACTTAATATTGGAGAGCAATATCATAGTAGGTATTATGTGTAAAAGTTGTTATTGATGATTTTTAATTATATCCTTTCGGATGATTTAGAAGAGTTACTCTTTGGAGGACTTTTAATAGTTAAGGATAGAGTTTTGATGTGTTATTAGGGATGTTATGTTTTTTTTTTATGCATAATCGGATTTGTATCTTTCTTTCCTTGGAGTAGGTATGATTTTCAAGAAATATGTATATGTTTGAGTTTTGATTTGCTTTGTTTTACGAAAATTTTCCCTTCTTGGATGTTTTGATGTAAGAAAATTTGGTTTTCAAGTATGGTTTAAAAAAAAAAATTTGAAGATCAAAAGGGTTGTTGCGTAAATGAAAACAGATTTGCATGTATTTGATTTATCTAATTATGAAAGTATTATGATTTATAAATTTATTATATGTTAAGGTGACATTTGTATGAAATATGAGCATGTTAAGTGATGAATGAAGTCATTGGTTATGTGTACATAAAACATGAACATATATACATAAGTACCCGGTGAAGCTAGAATCACCAAGTAAATATACTATATGATTTGAATTTGAGGATATCAAATTTTAAATAATTGGAGTACGATTCTAGTATAAGAATTTTGATGAGAAATACATGAATTTTTTAATATGTGATTATTATGGTTATAAGGGTAAATACTTATTTGGTGAAATGGAAAGAACGTGTAGAGTATTTTGATGACTGTAATTTATACGATATAAATGATGTATACCTTGAGGTGATTTACTTTGGATATGATAAATGATTACTGTTTTTGAGAAATAATAATACTTTGTGGAGAAGTATATCTTAATTTTTCATAAGTCATTTATGAGACGTGTGGTAATAAGGATGGGTATGATGTTCTCGGTGAGAAATAAATTATTTTAACTTTTATTTGCCAAATATGTGATGTTGTATAATTGTGGCTCCTTGTGAATTAATATGGTAATAGTAGGAATTGAATCCCACATAAAAATTTGTCTTTAGATGTTTAAGGAACCTATTGAAGTCTAGATGTTATGTAAGCAAGGATTTTGGTATAATGATCTATGATTTTATAAAAGTAAATGATCTCTTAAAGAAAATTAGGTAAATATGTTATATACAAAAAATGTTGGATGACAAAGAGTTTGAAGTGTTAGTTTGTTCAATTATTGAAATGAGACTTAGGCAAATAAATTAGATAAGTGAGAGTGGATGAGATCATGATAGTATGTTAATATTAAAAAAGGAATCGATTATGAAAGTTGGAAGAAGTGTGACTTCACATGATCTAGGTAAAATTTAAAATTTTGATAAACATTATTTGGTGACTTTTGATTAAATTAGGAACTATGATTTTTAGGAATTAATGAATTGAGGTAAAGAATATCGAGTTACAACTTATATATTTTTAGGATTTTATAGGTTATGGGTGAATTTGTAAAAAAAAATAATAAAACAATAATGGTTTGAAGTGATTTTATTATGCTTATATGGAAATAACCCTCATGCTCAAAATGGTCAAAGGTATATAAGTAACCATAGTAAGATGAAAGAATTGGTGTAATATTTAAAGGAGTTATTTATAAGACATGAAAGGTTTGTGGAGTTATATGGAGTCGCTATAATTTTGAGAGTATCATAAGATTTGACAAGTGATACTTGATGTTATTATGAAGTCTTTTTAATAAATGAACAAGTGGGTACAGTGTATATATGTAACATTTCCATATATTGCATTAATGTCATCTTGTTGTAGTCATGTGTGTATGCCTCACTCTTGCATTTAAGTAGGAACTATTGCATGAATATGAGTATCGTAGATAATAAGAATTAATGTAATTATAAGAAAAGTGAAGTGATAGCCTCACTCTTGATTTAAGTAGGAACTATTGCATGAATATGAGTATTGTAGATAATAAGAATTAGTGTAATTATAAGAAAAGTGAAGTGAGATTCTTAATGGAAAATAAATTGATTTAGAGTCTTATGTACCAAATATTGGAGCTCGTGTAATTATGACATCCTATGGTATAATATGATATGAATAGAAATTAAATTCTATAGGATTTGTCTTTTGATGTTTAGATTACCCATTGAATCCTGGATATTATGTAAGTTATGTGCAAGGATATTGACTTGATGAGAGATTCCATGATGTTGAAAAAGTAAATGATTTCTCTAAAAAAATTAAGATAAATATTCTATACACATGTCATGACATGAGAACTAAAATAAATAGTGGATGACTATGAACATGAAGAGAATAGTTTCTTCAATTATCAATTGATATTTGTACCAATAATTTGAATAAGTAAGAATGAATATGGTCGTGTTAGAGTGTGATATTAAGAAGAGAACCAGTCATGAGAAGTTGAAAGGAGTACAACTTAATATAATTTAGATGAGATTTGAAAAGATGGTCACTATTTGGTGATTCTTAAAAAAAATCAAATCACGATTTTCAAGAATATGTGGAAATGGAGGCAATAAGTATCAAGTTATATATTTGTATATTTTAGGACTATGTAAGCTAAGTAAATATTGGTAAAAATAATGGTTTGAGGTGAGCCTATTAAAGTATGTAAGAAATTATGTTAATATGGAAGGAGTTAGTGTAGTATTTAAAAGAGCCATTGGCTAGACACAAAAGGTTTATGAAATTGTAAGGAAATTACTATTATTTGGGAGTAGGATATGACTTGATGAATTATACTTGGTGTTATTTATTAAGTTTTCTAGAATAAATAAGCAAGTGGATATAATGTAGATATGTAGCATTTGTATGACATTATTAATACATATACTTATCTTGTATTTAATAAGATTTGGATTTATTAATTACTTTTTGGAACATCCTTTTTAGCAAATGTTCGCAAAAGTGAACTTATGTACGCATGTATGGAAGTGATTTAGTAGGTGTATATATATATATATATATTTTTTCGATTATGTGGGTTTATTTATTGAACCCCAAAGCATAACCTTTGATTTTTGAAGATGGATCTTGGTTTGAACTCTAAGGGGAATAAGAAGTATTGTTAAGTGATTTGTATGCAAGACTTAGAAAAAAATTTTAAGATCTTTATAGCTTGGGTGAATAATGAGATTATAGTATAATTATTGAATTTGGAGAGACTTGATTGTTATCTGAATGATTATATTTTGTATGGATACTTGGTTTTGAAAAACTCTATATAGATTTCTTATATTAGGTACTAATCCTTTGGAGCAGAATAAAATTGAGACAAAAAGGGAATTATAGGATTCTTAGTATATGATTCAATTCAATTTCGAGGATGAAATTTTTTTAAGAGGGGTAGAGTTGTAACCCCCCAAAATTTGGGATCTTAAAGTGATATTATTTGGACGGGTCATGAATGGTATCACCTGAGAAGGAAATAATATTTGATCTGGATCCGATGATGATATTGAACATAATTAATATTTGTGGAGTTAATTAGATTTTATGTGATTGGTCATAATTAATTAAAGTTAAGATATAAATTTTTCATGACAAAGTAAGTAATAAATTATTTGGTGAATAGAAGTTTATCGGTCTGTGAATAGTACCACAAGTCTGAGACTTTCTATTATTTTGGTTCGAAAAAGTTTCTATTGATGCTTCATATTTTATTTAATATATTTGGAGTATGTTTATATGATTTCGGTGGATAGAAAATATTTTATGAATATTTTTGGAGAATTTAAGTATTTAATGAATAATGTTTTTTAGTGTGGTATATTAAGAAATTATTTTTATAGAGTTAATTTAATAAATTGGTGGAGTTAAATAATAATTGGAGGAGAATTATTTGGTGAATATTTAGAGCCCTTAGATGAGAATACTAGAGACTTAATCCTACTCATTCATTCGACATAAAATTGGATAGCCAAGTTTGACTTTGCTACTTAAAATCTACAACTTATCAAAACACTATTCAATCTTCTCCTTCTTCATCCAACGCCACTTTCTCTCTTCTCTCATCTCCTCCATTTTCTTGCAATTTTCTACTTACAAACTACCTTAAAATAGATAAATTAAATCAAAGTTTAATAGTTAAACTTGAAAAATCAAGTTAAGGAAGTAAAATTTGGTGATCCAGGCAAAGAAAATTAGAGTTACTACCAAAATAAGTAAGTTGTGATTTTGAATTTTGTGAAGTAATAAGTCAAATTCATAGCTTAGACATGTAGAATATGCTTTAAATCATGCTCCACCTTCTCCTTTTGTCATTTCTTGATTTTAATGTTGATTTTTACTACTTTGAAGAGGTTGGAGAACCATCCTCTAAAGGGAAGAAAAATGCTAAGGAATAAGGCTTTCTAAGCTTATTCAAGCTTAATTTTAAGGTTCATGCAATAATATTTTGCTTCCCCTTTCATTTTCTTAAAGTTTTAAATTTTTAGGTTTTGAATGAATTTTGAGTTCTTTGTGATTTTGTTAGAGAATTGGTTATTTTCATATGATTTTCCATGTTTTCTAAGCATGATGAAATGCTTGAATGGAAAGTGGAAAATTCACTTCTCCTTGTCCCACACTTGGCCAAACCTCCTTAGGAGGAAGGGCATGGGTTTTTGCTTCATGTTTTTATTTTTTTTTTATGTTAATAAGTTTGTTTATAAGTAATTTAATGGTGGTTTAAACGAGTACTTGGTATTCTAATGTTTAAGAACTTTTTCAAGACTTAAAGAAAGTTTGGAAATGTGAAAAATGGGTTTTATGCTTACTTAATCCTAAGTATTGTTTTTATGATTTATTAAGTGTTATTTGAGAAGTATTTAATTGGTGGGTTAAATCTCCATTTTGAATTTTATGTATTTATGATTTTGGAGAACTAAAGGAAAGCTTTAAATGGGTAAAAATGAGCTTTATGGTTATTTGCTCTAAGTAATGATTTTATTAAGTAATTTTGATTAGGAATAAAAGATATTTGATGGAGGGAATCATCCTCCCTTTGTGTTTAAGAAAGGGTCGAACCACCTAATGGTGATAAGGCTTGGCTTATGCTTTCTTTTCTTTTCTTTAAGTTGGTTTTATGTATTTCATGACATATTGAGTATGTATATTTGATAAGTATAAGTATAAAAATTGGATAATATTTTACAAATTGTAAGTTAAGAAATTTTGAAATTATGAGTATTAAGTTATGAAATGCTTTGCTAAGGAATCTTGCATAAGAAATAAGAATATCTGTTAAGGAATAGACTTTTTTTGGGCTCAAGTATGCATGGTTGAAATATGGTAAGATGAGGTTTATTCCGGTTATGAGCATGCTTGGCTTTAATGTCTCTCTGTTACATTATGCTATGATCATATGCTAGGCTCTGGATGCCTTTCTGGATAAGTGGACGCGCTTATCATCCGGTGGCTCTTTCATAGGTCAATTATTGGGTGCGCTTTCACAGGCCACATCCGGTGGCTCTTTCACAGGCCAATTATCTTAATTATCCGGTGGCGTTTTCACAAGCCAATTTTCTGATGGCGCTTTCACAGGCCACATCCGATGGCGCTTTCACAGGCCAATTTTGTATCTACGTAACTGAATCTGATTATATTTCTCTCAGTATACATATGAGACCTCAACTAAGAATAAGTTCTGTTGTAAAGGAAAATGGAAACATATTTGTATTTATAGAATTTTGCTTATATTTGTCAAACTATGAATTTATTCTTAAGAATGAACTTATTTATGATTTTGAATATTTTGATTTGATTCTTACAGCTTCATTTTTCTTATATTTGATTTAAGTATTTTAGTTATATTTTAAGTTTATTGCTTAGGCAACCTCATTTATGGTATTTTTAAGTTATTTAGCACCACTGAGTGATATACTCAGTGCGTTGATTTTTATCATGCGTAGGTTAGGGACAATGGGTGCTACTCGAGGACTGGAGACTTAGCATCAGAAAAGGAAAATTTATTTTGGGTAGGACATATATAGGATATATTATGGCATGTATGAAAATATTGTAAGAGATGGAATTGCATACATTGAGTTTGTAAATTAATGAGATTTGTGATTAATTAAGAAGTTTTATCTTATTGTGAATTTTAAAGTGAATGATCATTAGCATTTAAATCCTTGAATGGATGATATCATGTTATGATAGGACCTAAGTTGATTGATGTGAATATTTAGAAGTGCTGCGTGACTTATTATGTTGATTTGGAGTTTTGGGGTTTGGAGGAATAAATATTAGAAGTGTTTCCGTTTTCTTTGTGTGGCAAATTGATTTTCAAGAGAAACTCTTGCGAATTTTTCATAGGAATTTCCTCAATCCTTTATTTTAAAAAAATATTATTTTCCTTCTTATGAAAACTTAGCCACTTCTAATACATAATTTAGAATTATTAAGTAAGATAAGATGGTGCTCCGGAACCAAATGTGGTGCTCATCATTGGGTCCTCCGAGATTTGGCAGTGGGTGTTATAGTCAACTTTGGAGAGAGCTCTTTTAGTTCATTTTGATTCAAGCACTCCTCTTAGGTCTTTCCCTTTTTGACGTTTTGAACAGCGGGACTAAGCCATTATAGAATACACCTATATGGCTACAATAAGAGAAAGTTCAATGATGCTTGAATAAAGCACAACACAATCACAAAAAATACATGCAAACAAAAAGGGGAATGAGAGTTAGGAAATGCATGATCTCCACCCTTATATTTCACACTCACGATTCAAGGTCAACGGTCTTTCTAAAACCCTAGGACATATTGTTTGGGCCCATAAACCATCATGGGATTTTGGATCGATGCCTCTTGCATTTATTATATGAATTAAATAATCATCAATTATTATGGTAATCCTAAAGGAAGGGACTAGGGTTGACTACATGAGCTTTGGTCAAGTTTCTTAAGTCTTAGGTTCCATAAGCGAGAATTGGTTATTTTCTCCCATTTGGCTTTGGGTCTAAGCAAATGGTGATAACATATTATGTCAATTCTTTTGATATAACAGAAGGTACAGGACTTATGGATGGTGTACATTAATGGTGGATCCAAACAGTTGAGTAGAGCAAAAAGATCACAACCCCCAATACCACCTTTAGGGTTTATGGTAGAAAAGAGATTAAGAAGAGATAAATGCATGAATGCATTTTTATTTACACAAAAAGTAAACTCAATTTAAAGTTAATATCTCCATTAAAAATTATAATCAAATGGACAACTTTTTAAATCAACTCTCTACCTAGACCCAAAATCAAAAACCAGAGAATCTGGATTCGATTTCGAGCACAGTCGCCTGACTGAAGATGGGTGATGTTTTCACAAAAGGAAAGAATCAAATCAAAATGGGATTAGTTGATTTTACTTATTTAAAGTGGTTTTCTCTTATTAAACCCTTTTTATTAATCCTCTGAAATGGTTGATCGTTTTGAAAAAGGGATTTGAAAGTATCCCTTACATTGGTAAGAGTTTTAATTTAGAGTCGCCACCGTCTTTAGGAAAAATTCTCAAATTAGTCGATTCTTCAAAATTAACTCAATTTTAAATCAAATATAGGGTTCGAGAGTTAGGTATAATATAAGAAGGTGGTAGACACCTATATTGCTCGATTTAAACCGGCCTCCTCATTGTCCATTAATTCACATCGATTTAATAATGCAATTAAGTAAAATTGAGGTATAAAAATGTATTTTAATGTAATTTTGGAAAACATGTAAAACATGCATGTAATCTCATCCATAAAATATGAAGGTAAACCATCCAAAGAAGGGGAGAGAGGATAAAAGAATACAAACCATATTCTAAAATACATTTTACCCTTAACCCTTCAAATTTTCCAAATCCCCTTAATTAATTATATAAGAGCAATTAATAAGACCCATTAAGGTCCCTTACCTTTAGCCAATATTAACAAAGAATAAATGAACTTGAATAAGCAACCAAAACTACAAAATATATACATCCACAAGAGTTAAATGACAACCAAAATTGTTCACAATGACAAAATTGATGAATGTTAATGTCAGGATGTTCTGAGCTAAAGTTAGATGGGTTAAATTAACAAAGATTATGGAAGATTGAAGCAAAGTGCAAGAAAAGTAAAGTATTGAAATTTAAAGTACTAGAAAGTAAATGGTAGAATAATAAAGCATCATTATTTTGCTTGGAAATGGGATTGAGTTCAAGAATTTGCTGTTCATCATGAATGATGAACAACTATGACTATAAGTGCTTACTTCCCTTCTTTATTTTCTCATCTAGACCAAAAATTAATTGTATATGCTCTTTAAGCAAGAATGCTTAAGGTTTAACTCAATTGGATCTCAAAATCAAAGCTAGATTATTGATTTTGTGTTGTTTAGCTTCTAAAATAAAGGTCCGTGTGCCACTAGAAGTGGTGCACGCCATATGTAATGGCACATGGATCTTGCCCTAATTAGAAAACTAAAGCAAAGAAGACCTTTAGAAGCTGCATGTGTAGAAGTGCCTTGCAGCACTGGTGGTGTGTGCCACTTCCACTGTGCCTTGCGCCACTTCTGGTATGGCTCGGGCACTACGTGTGGCTTGCGCCACTTTACCTGTGGCTCGAGCCACTTTGCCTATGGCTCAAGCCTTTGCATGTGGCTTACACCACTACTACACAGACAGCTCTTTTTTGGGTTGGTCACGGGTTCCCTTTATAACTAGATTTAAAAGGTGTTGTTTAAACACTATAGGAAAGAAAAAGATGGAGAAGAAGGGTTAGACTCTTAGTTTACCTTGTTTTAAGGAGAAACTTGAGATTAGCTTGAAAATGGCATGAAACACCCTAAAAACTTTATTCTTTAACCAATAATCCAAGTTTTGCTTGATCTTTTAATGTTTTGAGAATGATTAAATACAAACTCACTGAAGTTCTTTTAAAGAAATCTATTCTCCCTTAAGGCTAACCCATAATCTTATTTATAGATTTAGATCAAGCAGTTTGTGAGAAGAAAAAAATTCAAAATTTTTGTTAAGCAACCAAATCTTCCTCCTTTTTAGTACATTCCCCAATGCCCTATTTATAGGCAAGTGGGGAATGTTACCTTAATTTTTAAGGCCTAGGTGACAATTGCCGTTAGTAGGTTGCAAAAATGGGTCGGGTCCTATTTTCACGAAATCATCTGGGGTGGCATGGAAAATGAGGCAATGCACTAAGAGGCGTCACGAGTGTACCCAAGATGCTTTTTAGGGCCCTATTTTGATGACACCTTGAGAACGTGAGAATTACCCATTGAGTTATACTTGTTAAACTCTGATCATCGGTTAGAGAATCTGTAACACCCACCGCCCAATCCTAGAGAACCAGACGGCGGATGCCACATTCGATGCCGGAGCACCGTCTTATCTTACATACTAGCTAAGATCATATATTAGAAGTGGTTAAGTCTTCTTAAGGTGGCAAGTAATATTTTAATAACCTTTTTTTTTAAAAAAAAATAGAAAATGAATAAATGAAAGCTTAGGGAAATTCCTATGAAAAATTTGCAAGAGTTTCCCTAAAAATTCACTTGCTACACAATGAAAGCATAAACACTCCCAAGTATTCCTCCAAACTCCCATAACTCCAAATCATGATAACAAATCACAAGCACTTCAAATTAGCCATCAATTCTCTTAGGTTCTATCGTGACATTAATACATTCATACAGCGGATTAATTATCTATAATTATACACCAAAAATATAGTAAGATATTACTACTTAATTAATCACAACTCTTAATATATTACAAGCTTAAAATATATGCAACCTTAATCATTTTTACACTGTTTATATTTACATGCCAAAACTATGCCATAATACATATCCTACCCAAAGGTGGTATTTCTCCTCTGATGCTAAACCTTGGGTCTTCAGGTAGTACCCTTAGCTCTAAACCTACGCGTGACAGAAATCAACGCGCTGAATATATAACTCAGTGGTACTAGTAGAAAAGAAATACCTGAACTTATTTCTTATAAAATACTTAAAAATAATAATGAAATCTCCATTATATTAAAATTACTTAAAACATAAGTCATATGCAAATTTAACCATAAATTAACAAAGTCATATAAATATATAAAGTGTTCATTTTAAATTTATTTCTTTACCTTTAATTAAAACATAACAAATGTTTTTCTTTTTAGCATTTAAAACATATGTGTGATTACTTTCATTTATCTGGGGGCTCAACATACTAGGAGAAATAATAATAGATTAGATTCCATATCATAACGTATTTGGCCTTAGGTCACCAACCATAAGATAAAGACATTTAAGCTTACTTATACGTAATAAGCGTGTTCGCTTAAACATAAGGCATCTAGAGCCTAGCATATGATCATAGCTCATATCATATCATAAAGGCATTAAAGCCGAGCATGCTGTTCTTACATAAATGAATCATATCATATCACGTTTCAACCAAGGTACATAGGAGTCCAAAACAAATTTATTTCTTAATAAATATTCTTATTTCTTATAAAATAATTCCTTAACTAAACATTCCATATCTCAACATTTATTGTTTCAAAATTTCTTAATTTACAACTTGTAAATTCTTATTAAATCTTTCTTATGTCCCAATCAAAATCATTCCTCATAAATACCCATTCACTCCTAATTTAAATACTTAAAAACCCATGTTTAGAAGAAACAAAACATGCCTTACCACCATGGAGGGGGTTCGGCCTCTTCAAGTCATAAGAAGGGAAGGCGATTTCCTTCCATTAAATACCATTTTTCAAGTTAAAATTATTTGTTTAGAGCATCAAAACCTTTACCTAAACACATTTAACCTTAAAAATCCATTTTTACACATTTAAAGCTTCTTTAAGTTTTAGCCAAACTCTTAAACATTAAAATACATAAAAATGATTTTAACCATCATTAATTTACTTATTATCAAGCTTAAAAATCAAAAAACACATGGTTCCCTTCATCCTCATAAATTTGGCCAAGCTTAAGTGGAGGGGAAGGAGGTGTTTCCTTTCCCTTTCAAGCATTCTATCATGCTTAGGAAACATAGGAAATCATGCAAAAACAATTAATTAAGCAGTTTCCTAACAAAATCACAAAGAACTCATAATTCACTAAAAACCTAAAAATTTACAACTTGGAGAAAATGAAGGGGGAAGTGTAATATTATGGCACTAACCTCTTAAATAAGCTCAAACAAGCTTGGAGGACCCTACTCTTTGGCCTTCTCCTTGCCCTTTGAGGATGGTTTTCCAACCTCTTCAAAGTAGGAGAAATTCCAGTAAACTCAAAATTAATCATAAGTAATGAAAAGAGCATGAATTAGAGCATAATCTAACATGTAAATGTAATGAATTCCTTAATTAAGTACTTGGAAATCAATAACCATTACTTACTTCTTCTTGGTAGAAGTTCAAATTCTATAACTCTAAGCTTCAAATTCTTACTCCTAAACTTGGGTTTTGATGCTTACTTATTAATTCAAGGCTTGAATTAAGAAATTTGGTGAGATTTTGGAGTAGAAAATGGAAGAAAATGGAAGAAGAAGAAGAAAGAAAGAAAGTTGGCGTGGAAGAGGACGAAGAAGAAAGAGAAGAGAGAGAAAATGTCTCTTGATGAGTGGTTATCCATAAGAGGCAAACTTTGCTTCATCATTTTATGCCAAATCAAAGGCTATGATCAAGTCCTTAGTAATCTCATCTAATGGCTCTAAATATTTATCAA